>CAUYQG010163299.1:0-66985 GCA_963574415.1 Tarsius wallacei
TATGAGAAAGAACATGTGGTACTCAGTTCTTTGTTTCTGTGATAGATCACTGAGTATGACTGACTAAATCCATCCAAGTTGCTGCAAAGTCCATAGTTTTGTCCTTCTTTATGACTGCATAATATTCCACCATGTATATGTACCACTTAAAAAAAAATCCAATTCACTTTCGATGGGCAGCACATTTGGTTCCACGTTTTTGCGATTGTGAATTGTACTGCAATAAACATGTGTGTGCAGGTATCTTTTTTGTAGAACGATTTGAGTCCTCTGGGTATAGTCCCAGAAGGGGGATTGCTAGGCCATGTGGAAGGTCAGTTTCTAGTTCTTTTAGAAATCATGTGGCTATCTTTCTAAGCGAATTAATGTACACCTAAAATATCACTTTTAATGACTGCACACTACTCAGTCATATGAATTTACTACATGTTATTTATCTAGCTCCCCTATTGTTAGACATGAATAAAGCTTGTGTCTAATTTTTAACTGTTAGAGATAACACTGTGGTTAAACCTGATCATATGATTTTATTTTTTTAAGAAATGACCCCTCAATTAGAATTTCTCAATCCAACATGCACATAGTCTTAACATTTAGATGCATATTGAAGAACTGCTATCAGTTAATATTCTACCAGTAACATCTGTCTGTTCTTAAATTCTCAACAATGCTGAATACCATCAGTTTTTTCTTCTGGTTTCAACCATGCTCACTTGTAAGAACTTAAGGATACTTAGTGTGATTAATATTAATTTGCTTGCTTAAAGGCCCCATACTGTGCCTAAGAATTCAAAGAGAGACACACACAGTCTCCTGGGCCCAGTGATTCTCAGGACAAATGCAATCTGCAAGCACAAGAAATAAAAAAATTACCCAAATGGGAATGAAAATTAAGTGTCCATGAAAGGGGGAGAGGGAATGCAGAATGCGTAATAAAATATTGCTCCCAGCATCCTAGTTTATAGGTTATGAGTTAGTTGTACAATGACACATCCATTATCAGCACTCCCTTATTGATTTCTACTAAATGTGAAGCACTGTGCTAAGTAATTATACAATCTCACAGTATCTTTACAACAGTCTTCTGATGGGGTATTTTTTATTATGCTCATTTTTAAATTCAGAAAACTTAGGCCTGGATTTAACTGACTTGTGCAAGGCCTTACATATCTGGTAAGCATCTGAGCCAAAAAGATCCATGGAATTCTGCCCATGACTGGAATATGAGAGAGTCTTTGGACTCAGATGTTTTTGCAAATTGAATCTAAGCTATCCCAGAAGAGGAGAAGGAGAAACTGCAGGTCAGTGAAGAAGCAGTTATGGTGATTTTGGTTTGGAGAAAAGTAACCCCCATTATCCTTGGGTTTAGATAGGCCAGAGGTAAGGTTCATGAGTCCCATTCTGGAGGCTTGCTACTGAAGGAAGTTAAGTGAAAAAGCTCCCTCTTTTCGCTCAGACTGTCAGAGTTGTTCTTAAACCTGTATGTACATGGGACTATACGAGGACCTGTTAAATGAAGATTTCCAGAGCAATCGCAAGACATGCTGCTTCAGAGGGTATGAAACAGCCATAGAATCTATATTTCTAACCATCAGGGGGAGACTGGTTCATAGATCAAGACTTAAAAATCATAGCAAGTCTACTGTGCTAAAATACACAACCCTGAGATGAACATGAGTGCCAGACCCTTCACCACCAGTGATTGGAAAAAAAGCCCATGATAGGTGAGAATTCAACCCTTTATGTGGATGTGAACTCTCCTGATTAATGGTTGGGCCATCTTACCAGGGGACAGCAATGGCCTCCCAAGTGTCCTGCCATCCCTCTGATACTTCAGAAAATAAAGAGCTTCCCCCCAGCTCCTTGCTTTGACTTGAGGAAGGGTGAGTATTCATCCTTCAGTAACCAATCAATGGTACCCTAAATCTGGATGAGGGATACAGATAGTGCCAGGTTACTAGTAAACCTTCCTGTAGTCATCCAGTCATTCATTCACTTATTCTAGAAAGATTTTCTATAAACTGTATTCAGCAGGTGATAACAATGATCATTATCACTATGATCAATATTGTTATCATTGTTATCATTACCATTATCAAATCTAACATTGGTGGAAGGGACTTCTTTGCCCAGATATTGTGCCAAGGACTAGGCTTGTATGATCTCTTTTAATCCTTACCATATATATCACTTTGGGGAAGACCGCATTATAGTTTTATCCCCATTTTACAGATCAGAGATGAAGGCATAAGAGAGGGGAAGTAATATGTCCTAGGTCACACAACGAATATGAGATGGAGTCAGAATTCCAGCCCAGGGCATATGACTACATTTAAGTGGTTTCCACTTTTCTTATTTTACCAGTAGAGATGGACAGAGGGGTCATGTAAATTGCCCAGGAATATGAAGTTTGCCAGCGATAGCACAGGCCCCTGCTACTACCTGCCCTGGTCTCTTTCTGCAAAATTTCTGCTTTTAGGTCATGTTAAGACAGACTCTGAAGAGAGAGGGTTTTGATTAATTAATGGCACTGAGTAGAAAGTGAGCTGTGGTCCTCAGGGAAATCTACACTATCATATAAGTTCCTGGCATGAATGGTCAGAAAGCTGAGCCTCTCAGAGCTCTGCAGTGATATAGATGATTAGATGCTGTCCATGGCTTCCAGGACAAGCCTTGAGGTCCCACTTGAATATGGGCTTTGTTTGGAGGTCAAATACCATGCTGACCACACAACACTAGTTCTGATGCTCTTTGCTAGTGTGCTGGTGACTTGACTTGAGGCTGCCAAACTCACTGTAGGCTTCCAGGCCCCCTGGAACATCTCCCATCCATTCAGTGTGCAAAGACTGGGTGCAGGCCTCCAGATTGCCATGAACAAGGTCAACTCAGAGCCAAAGGATCTTGGAAACTTCAGCTGGGCATTCACTTACACCAACTCAGCCTGCAGTGCCAAGGAGTCCCTTGCTATCTTCACCAACCAGGTTCAGAGAGAACATATTTCTGCCTTGTTTGGATCAGCATGCCCTGAAGCAGCAGAGGTAGGGTACATAACCTTCTAGAAACTTTGGCTGAGTTTCAATTGGAAGGGATACTATTAAAGATGATGGCACAGATTTGAATAATCTCTTGACAAGGGTCACATTATTATAATAATAACTGTGTAGATGTGGGGCACCATTTTGGGGGGATATAATTAAACCACGTAATTAGAACAGTTGACACCTTTAAAGAAAACCTTTCAAATTAATAATTGTCAATTCACCCACCCTCTTTCTCCTCTTGTTGATTATTTGAACTTGGTGCTATTGTATATAGACTTATGATTCATTCTTATACTGTCAGCTCCATGACTCAAGAAAATTAGGAATAAAATAAATGCTTGGTTTAAATAGAAAACTATCAGTTTGAGTACATTTTTCTTTGGTGTGTATATTAATTATCCAGTGATGGTGAGAGTAAATGGAAAAGAATAAAGCATGACAGACTACATTAAATAAAGCAAAAAATGAGGGAAACAAATACCTTGTATTTGCTTGGTTAGTGGGATTAGCTTTGTTGATGTCCTTGGGTATTTCGTCATGTAAGAGGTATTGATGCAAATGGTGAATAGGAAGGAAGATCACAGGTCTGACTCTCAGTAATAGTGTAGAACTATCACTAGTTGGAGCTGCAGAATTAAGTTCACATTTAAAATAGAATTTTAGTCTCTCCTGGAATTCCCCTTCTGACACATTTCTAGCTGTCCAAAGTTTATGAATTCTTCAAAATCAACCCCAAATGCCACGAAGCCTTTCCTTATCTCTCCACCTCAGCCCACCATATCACTAATTCCCCAATCGGAAGTAGTTACTTACTTCTCTATACTTCTATAAATCTATTATCTATAAACCTTGAAGGGCATATTTAACTCTATAGCTATTTTTAGGAATCCTAGTGCCTGTAATAAACCATGAACTCCTTTAAGAGCAAGATCTCCAAAATTCCTTGTAAATAGTAGGCTTACAGTGAAAAATGCATGAGAAATGAATAAGGAGCAAACTAAGAAAGACAAAGTGTGGGCTGTGAGGGCCATATTGCCTGCATTCCAATTCTGCTCTACTATTTGCTAGCTGTGTAATTTATATCTCTGTGTCTTCATGTTTTATCTTTAAAAAGAGGGTAATAATAATAATATCTACTTCATAGAAATGTTGTAAATGTTAAAATGATATCTATAAGTTCTTAATAGATTGCTCGTCCCATGGTAAGCATTCAATAAATGCTTGCTTTTGTTATCTTTGTCCTCTGAGGTCTTGCATCCCTAAAACAGAAGACATTATCATCAATATTTCAAAAGAGAGAAGTATGACCCTAGAGTCACTGAATCCAAGGTTCATGCAGGTACCTTAAAGTGGGTTTGAGTATACATAAACTAAATTATGGAAAGACATTCTTTTGTCATTTGCAAGATGATTGGTTTGCTGGCCTCTGAGTGGAATGTCCCCATGTTTGATTTTGTTGGACAAACTGCAAAACTGGAAAATCACTTCTTATATGACACCTGAGTGAAACTGGTGCCACCCAAGCAGGAAATTGGTGACGTGCTCCAAAAAAGTCTCCAGCATCTGGGCTGGAAGCACTTTGGGATGTTTGGAGGCTACTCCGGGGTTTCCTCCTGGGATGGAGTAGATGAATTATGGAGGATCATAGAGAATGGACTCAAATCCCATTTCACCATCGTTGCCAGCATAAGATACACCAACAATAACCCAGGTGTCCTTCAAGAGAATCTTAGAAGCATGTCATCAATTGCCAGGGGTAAGTAGGAAAGAGTCTTCGTTGCTTGTATTTGGAGAGACAAATAGGACAAGCAGACTGTCTGAAAAAAAATGAGAACTCCTCATTTTTCCATGGTTGTAAAAAGTAGATGGAAACAGGGTATAACATTAATAATATGTAAAAGCGACTTCCCTTTGTACCTGATATCACTAATCAAAAATTGTGAGGGTTTTATGGTCTAAAGTGAAATCCAAGAGACTATAGTGTTATGCTACACAGAATAAGTTCGGGAAGAATCTCGTAGGTGGGCTGGGTAGAATTTGCTATTTGTTCAGATCTTGGGCTCTGAAGATAGACCTAAGTTTTAGCTGTGGCCTCCTGGGCAAGCACCTCTCTGTACCTCAGACACATTATCCCTAAAATGGAGACAATCAACCTATGTACCTCATAGAAAGGTGAGGATTAAACAAGGCCATTCCCATAAAGTGCTTGGCGCAGTGTCTGGACAAGCAATTGGTCAACATATGACAGCAATTATTTTTGTGGTGATGCTTATAAGGCTAAATTTTCTGGCACACATTAGTAACTAATTCCTTTCCGTCCCTCAAATAAGCTAAGCTTTTCTGGCCTTGGGACATTGAGGCTGATTCTGCAGCCTGGAGTGTCAGCTGCAGTCAGTCATACTCCACCATACCCAGCCTTTCACATACCTGTTCAGACTCAGCCCAGAGCCCACCTCCTCAGAAAGGCCTTCCCTGCATAGTGTTGAGTTGCTCCTCCTTCCGCCATTAATAACACAGCATCCTTTTCCTCCCTCACTGATTAGAATCTTGAATCTCTTTAACCTGTTCGGTTGTATACATCTGTCTTCTGGCTTGCTCATGGCTGTTTCCTATGCCTAGCACAGTGCCTGACACATAGCCGGAGCTCAGATAAATAGATGATAATTTACTTAATTGAAAAGACACTACTTCATTTGTGTGTCCTCAAAATGAATGATGTTGAGAATGAATGTGAAAAAGGTACCACGGTCTACTCCTCCCCACCTCCACTCCCTCCCAACACAGAAAGTTCAATGCCTTTGATTCCAGGTCTTCTGAACTCCTAACTGATGTATGGCTGACGAGTACAAGCCAGGCCTGCTGTTCTGATTTTGAGTCAATTAGATGAAAGGAACTAGAGCACAGAAATGATCTCAAACTTTGTTGATTTGTACATTGTGGGGGAACTGCAGTGGACACTTTAGTTCTTTAAGGCAAAAGCTGCACATGTGTATATTGCAGGCTTGATTCAAGATGTAGACACTCAGGGAGTCTTTTAGGCATTCCTGTTTCCTAAAGCACACCTGCAGAACGAAAAAGTTCATGCTGTTTCAGAGTGGCTTTAGGCTAGGCTTTAAAGAGAGAAAGAGGACAGAGAAAGGGGGATGGGGGGAGGGGGGGGAGAGAGAGAGAGAGAGAGAGAGAGAGTTCTATGAACACACAAACATGCAATTGGCTGGCTCTACTTTTCTTTCTTACAGTTATCATCTTAATCTGCAACTCAGAGGATGCAAAAATTATTCTGCTGGCTGCAGAGGACCTGAGACTGAACATCAGAGAATTTGTCTTCATCATTCTGCAGCAGTTGGGGTGGGTGCTGCTGACTACTCAATGGCTCTGGTAGGAAGAGGTGGCGAGTATGGAGCACTCGCTGTGTACCAGGATGTATTAGTTCACTGAATACTCACTACATCCCTTGTGTCCTCATCTTAAAACTAGGAGACTAAGACTGAGCTGAGAAAATTTATCCAGAGTCCTTCTGCACAGCCAGTGAGAGGCCAGCGCCTTGAGCTAGATCAGTAGGCTCCAGAGCCTGGCCCTTTGCACTCTATTTCAGCAAACACCAGCTGAGGGAGAACTGCCATTTCTACTGGATGGCTGAGACCTTCCCAAAGGACTCACACATGCAAGTGGCTCTCACTTCCTTTTCTTCCACAGCCATCTCCCTGTGTCCCTGTTGAAACTCTAAGAAACATCTGGAGAGACCAACATGCAGGTCCAATAAGGCAATTCTTAGGTGGTTTGGTTCTTTTGGTAGTGATGGGAATGACTAAAATGCCATGGGCTTACATGAATACTAGTTTCACATTTAAATGCATGATTGCTCTTGATATTCCCAATAGCCCTATGAGGCAGCAATTACATGCAATATTTACATTTATATAATTTTTTCACTTGATATTTCTAACAGCTTTGGAAGGGAGATATTATTAGCATTCCAACTTACAGATAGGAAAACCAAGGCTTAGATAAGTAAGGCACCTTACCTAAGATCTCAGTGCTCCCAAGTGGCATGGCTGGTCTTCCAGACTGGGCCTTCCAGACTTTGGGACTACCCCACATGGCACTGCCTCAAGGAGTGCTTATGGGGTATCAGGGCCCTACTGTGAGCACTTTATGTAGTAAAGTTCATTTCAATTCACAATCACCCTACGGGGTACCTTTATTATCTATATATTTTTTTTTTTTTTTTTGAGTTGGAGTCTCACTCGGTCACCCAGACTGGAGTGCAGTGGCCGCTCCTGGGCACCGCAGCCTCGACCTGCTGGGCTCCGGTGATCCTTCCGCCTCAGCCTTCTGAGTAGCCGGAATTACAGGCGCGTGCTACCACGCCCGGCTGATTTTTTTAAAAATTTATTGTAGAGATGAGGTCTCGCCAAGTTGCCCAGGCGGGTCTCGAACCCGCGGGCTCAGGCAATCCACTCACCTCAGCCTCCCAAAGGACCGGGATTACAGGCTGAGCCACTGAGCCCGGCTTATTATCTACATTTAACAGAAGAGGAAGCTGTGTCCCAGAGAGGTGCAAAAACTTGTGCAATGCCATCCAGCTAGTATGAAGGAGAGCTGGTATTCAAACCCAGGTGAGCTGGGCCCTTTTCTCCCCTCATCAAGAGCAATAATGCATACAATATTGGTTTCACAGGTCTACTGTGCCTGTGCATGTAACTGCCACATTGTACTAGCAGGCATCTATAAAAGTCACTTGCCTTTTACTAAGGATATACTGTATTATTTTTCTAGCAGTTTTCTCTTTCTTTCTTTCTTTTTCTTTTTTTAGTTGGAGTCTCATTCTGTCACCCAGGCTAAAATGCAGTGGCATTTTCACAGCCACCACAGCCTCGACCTGCTGGGTTCAGGTGATCCTTCCACTTCAGCCTTCCAAGTGACTGGAACCATAGGCGTGCACCACCACATCAGGCTAATTTTTTGATTTACTGTAGAGATGAGGTCTCGCCAAGTTGCCCAGTCTTGTCTTGAACCCCTGGGCTCAGGTATTGGGATTATAGGCATGAGCCACCACACCTAGCAGTTTTCTCTTTCTAAAATGAACTCATTTTATACGATGACAAGAAACAGAAATGGGAGACAAAGATGTAAAGGAGGATATATGATCATGTCCCAGATTTCTCTTTCTTTATCATGAAGTATTTCAAATCACCCAGATTTCTTTGGGTGGCCAGCTGGGATTCTAAACGCCGGACTTTCCAGAGCATGCCCCTAAATTCCCTTTTCATTGCTACCCTCCCTCCTCACTCTTCACTTTTTCCCTTGCCTCTGCCTTCAGCAGATGAGAACGGAAGATGGGCTATGTCTCAGAATTGTCAGGGAAGCCCTTCCAACCCCCTGCTGCTTTCTCCCGAAACTTGATGATCCAATTCCAATTGGTATGTAGTGAAAGAAAGAAGATAGAACTAAGAATCTATCAATGTCCGTGCAATTGAAGTCATACTGCTTTAGGAAAGAAGAGGGTAAATCTGTTGTATTAAAATGTTTCCTGTAGAGGTTTAGGTAGAAAAAAAATCAAACTGTAGAACAATAGTATTGTGTGATACCATTTATGTAAAACACACCCACCCACATGCAGATACACACACACACACACACCTCTGCACATGCCTATACTGTCTGGCTACCTCTCAGGGTGGGATGAGAGGGAGTAATAAGGAATTTGGGAAGAATGCTACTGTCTTTCATATATATACATATATATACACATACAGTGAATGGGCATATACTGTTCATGACAGTAATAATATAGATTATAACAATAACAAAACACTTAAGCTAGGTGCAGAAACATGAGAAATGACGGTCCCAAGCTTTTCAAGTTTTTGCATTCTTTGTTAGAATATAAGCTGTTTGCATCTTGGCTGTGTAACACCCTAGGCACGTTTTTATTTTTTGTTTACCTGTTTTTTGCTTCCCTCTCACTGCTTATATGTCTGCTAGAAAACATGGACCTTGTACTGCAGGCTTTCTGGAATTGTTGTGCTTTCAAGGACTAGAACACAGTTGTTCAAATTCAGCATTGCCTTAAATGCAGTTCCCTGGCCCAAGTTATTTCCTGCAGAATGGTGACATTTGTCTCTTTACTTTTTAGGACAGTATTTGGAAGGAGGTATTGACAAATCGGAAGGTGATGCACTTCCCAAAGGTGTATGAGTCAGTGCTTCTCGTTGCTCTGAGCTCCTACGGAGAAGGCTCTGGAGACAAAGGTGTCTGGAAATAAGTCTACAAAAGGCTGAGGAGGCCGCCCTTCCATAGCACTGTCTCCTCAGAGGAGCAGGTCTCCCACAGTGGCTTCCAACCCCCTGCTGCTCTTTGATCATATTTGTGTTTGACTTTTGCATGTCTCTCTCTTATTTCCCTATGCCTTCTCCCACCACTCCCCTTACACACACACACACGCGCGCACACACACACACACACACACACACACACACACACACACTTCCCCGTCTTTCACATCCAAAATAAATAGCAGTTTGATGCTCTTTTGTAAAATCTATACCCCAGGGGTTACTGAGTGAAAGGTCACTTTGGAATAGAGACCTGGTCTCCCATCCTACTTCTGCTCTTTGCTACCTGTGGGACTTTGGAGTGAATTGCTTAACCTCCCTACATCTCATTCTCTTCATCTGTAAAATGGCACTGATAATGGTATCTACTTCCCAAGCTGTGGTTTGAGGTATCTAATAATGTAGTCCATGGAGGTAGCAGAACAGATACAGTACTCAGACTGTGACAGCTTCCTTTCCCAGCAGGGTGCCAGGACTGAGAGTCAGGTGGAGAGGTCAGAGATGTGGAGTCAGGACAGGTCCAGGCAAGCAGGCGGGCTGGAACAGGGAGAAGATGATCAGGAGAGAGATGATCAACCAGTGGTAATCTCAGAATGTGTGGGACGATGAGGCAAAGTGTTTGGCTCCCACAGAAAACTTTTTGTAGAGATACCTTTGGCCAGAGTTGGAGCTACTTCCCACGTGGGGCGAAGCTGATCCCTAGGGTGACAACAGGCCACCGATGACAGGGAGTTTGATTAGGAATGAGGAAGTCAATTGTGGATCCCAACAAATAAGACAAGATGACCAATCAAAGAATATCTGGGGAGCAATCTGCTAGGTATCAGCTCTGTACCAAGTGCCGTAGGAGAACAGTGCCTAGCACTTAGTAGGCACTTGTGTTATCATTGTCTAGACCAATAGAAGACATCATGTCCTGAAGAGCTACTAGGGGCCAGGTACTGCAATAGATAGTTTACCTATTCTGCCTCACTTAACTGTCATCAGAGTCATCCTAACAGTGGTTTTATCCCCATTTTACAAGTGAGTGAACTGAGATTGAGAGAGATTCAGTGAGGTTACAGAACTGACTCTGGCTCTCATAGCCAACAGGTAGCAGAGCCAGCCTGGCTCTAAGATCAGCCTTTTGGACGGAAACATACTCCCTCCTACCTATAGCCTGAAGAGCTGCTCCTGAAGGATCATGTGATCTAATTGTGAAATGAGGCATCAAGAGGGAAGGTGAAGACTGTGGTGTCTAGGTTTTGTAGCACGGGTTCAGGCATGTGATAGGCCCTCTGCTCTGTGTGATGAAGGAAGGATGTGTGCTGTGTTCCACGGCTAAGAGGATGCAGAGAGATTTCTTCCAACGAAGCGCTGAATGGCGACTCAGGAGGCTGTGGGCTTCTTGAAACCCACTTTGTTTCTTTTACTGAAGGTGAGCCCTTACTCTGCCTACCTCCACGATGCCGTCCTGTGCTATGCTCAGACCATGAAGCAGATGGTAAAGGCTGGAAGAGACTTTCGAGATGGGCGGCAGCTAGTCAGCACTCTGAAGGGTTCCAGTCAGACTGCAGTGCAGGGTGAGTGATGACTGCTGGGGACCCTGAATCAGGACTGCTGCTCCAGTCCCAGGGGGCTTTGGAATATTGGGCATGGGATTAAAGGCCTCTTTTAGGGCCAGCCTCATACTGAGCTATAGAATTCATCTTTCTCTTGGAGATGATGGTCTTCTGTGAGGGGGGTTGAGGTTACTACCTCCCAGTTGCATGATCTATTAATTCTGCTCTGCCAAGAAGGCTGCCCAGACCAGATGAGGAGGCCCCTGGGCACCTTATCTACCCTTTGCCCTTGGAAACTCTCCCACAGCTACTTTCAGACTGAATCCATCAAGCATAAAACTCAAGAACATGAGACCTGCCTCCTGGAGTCACTTCCGTGACTCTTTCTATCTGTGGCCTCTGTGATGAGGACCCGGGCATCACAGTCCTCTAAAGATGGGGACTACTCTCATTTTAATTTCCTTGCGGGGGTGAGTGAACTGCTTTGAAATCACCCTCAGAGTCAATCAACTGCTTTGATCTTTCTTGTTCCAGTTTTCTCACTTGTAAGACAGAGATAATTCCTGCTACCACATATAATAATAATCAGCATTTATGGAGAGCTTACCTTATACAAACTGTGTACTAGGAGCTTCTATGTATTATCTCATTTAATCCTCACACAATCCCTGAGAGAGGTACTATTACTATCCATATTATACTACACAGTTGAGTCAACTGTGGGTACAAATGTTATGTAACTTGTCCAAGGTCACAAAGTTACTGGATGGTGGAGCCAGGACTTAAAACAAGGCCTGCCTTCTCCAGGGCTCATGTTATTTACTGTTGTGTAACACTGAGGAATAATGAAAATACACGTGCTCTGGCACATCATATGTACTCATTAAATGGCAGCTATTTTTATCTTTGCTTTGGCTTATCACTCACTTAATAAATTATTACCTAAATTTGTCTTAAAATTTTTTTTCTTTTGAGTTGGAGTCTCATTCTTGTGAGGCTGCAGTGGCACACTCACAGCCACTGCAGCCTCGACCTGCTGGGCTTAGGCGATCCTTCCGCCTCAGTCTTCCAAGTAGCTGGAACTACAGATGCACGCCACCATGCCTGGCTAGTTTTTTTGTGATTTATTGTAGAGACGTGGTCTCACCAAGTTGCCCAGGCTGATCTCAAACCCCCGGGCTCAGGCAATCCTCTTGCCTCGACCTCCCAAAGTGCTGGGATTACCGGCTGAGCCACCGCACCTGACCTTAAAATTTAAAGAGAGCAGCCAAGGCTTGCTTTTCGGGGTTTCCATAGACTCAGGTCACATTTATCCTATTAATACCTTTTCAAGTGAAAATATTAACCTGCTTCCCTCTCTTCTTTCCTTCCGGACACTGAAGGATTTGTTTAAAAAGGAGGCAGGGAGTGTGTAAGGGGAGGGTCCTTCTTCCTGTTCTCAGTTGAATCTCCTCTGCTAGATCAACTTATTTTCTCTTTCCTGCCCTTTTAGAAATTCCTAATGCTGGAATTAGGGGAGGAGGTGAGCCCCTTTAAAAGCCTGAGGCATCTCACTTTGGGTCTGGGGCCTCTGGGCTCCTTTCAGGGACTCATGATTGAAGGGCCCTACTCATCCCTTCCAAATCAGCATCATGGGCTTGACAGAATCGAGGTATTTGTCTCACTTATTGTGTTCATTTCTGCCACGTGGTTGTAAGCGCTTCTCTAGCCAGTGCCTAAGATCTCTCTACCAGGCCAAGTTAGAAAACAGTCCTCTACCCCCACCCTCTTGCTTTTGGTGCAGTGAGCAAAATGCACACTGAAACAGTGGCCCTGGTTGTTGAGGAGCTCCAGCCCCTGCCCCTTGCAAACCTTGGGAGGAGATGTGCTCAACACTCGCATTCAGGACACCAGCAGAGTGGGCACCACAAAGGCGGTATGGCATGCTGGGAAGAACAGGGTGCTTGGGGCCCAATAGGCCTGGGTTTGTGTATCAGCTCTGCCTCTCCCTGGCTCTGGATTGAAGATATGGGGAGCCTCTATCTCTAGGTCCCGCTTTTTGGGAGCAGATGATGGTGCCTCCTTTGCAAGCTTAACTGCGTTTAGACATGTGAAGTTACCCTGACCCACAGTGTTGGGCACATAGTAGGTGCTTCACAAATGCTAAGTGTGTGTCCTGGCCCCAGTGGGATCAAACTGGCAATAAGCCCTTTGTCAGAGCATGCTCGCTAGTTGGGGGTGTGGAGGAAATGTACTTCACTTACTCCTCCGAGGTCTCTGATGTGTGCCTTTGTGAGTGGAGTTCAGCACATCCTGAGCAAGAACAGAGAACACACAGGGCCAGGAAGCAGCGTCCTGCTAAGCCTCAGCACACACCAAAATCGGGAGGAGACGGCCCCCCCCCGAGGATAAAGCTTGCAAATTTGTGGCCTGGGGCCTGGCAGCAGGGTGGGATGAGGGGGGTGGGAGGGCCTGGAGGAGGCAGCTGTCCCTTGGCACCAGTCAACTGCTGTCATGTGGTCATTCAGCCTCCTGTTGTCACATTTTCTGACTGAAGCATCACTCCGAGGTTTTATGTGAAATTAATTGGAAACTCACTTTTTAAAAGTGTGAATCCTGGATGGGCTGTCCCAGCATAGGCCGAATAAAATATATCTGCCTGCCTCATGCAGCTCTCAAATTTTACTGGGATGCTACCTCTGAACTATCATCTTCCCCTCACTACCGGCCCTGTGGACTCTTTCTCAAATTCCCTGGCATGTCAAGAACCTGGCTTTTGAGGGTTGTTGGGGTGGGAGGTTCTGCTGATTGAGTCAGGGCAGGCTGGCATTTTGAGCCACGTTCCTCTCTGTCCTCCTGACCTTGTGCAATTTCCTCTCTTTCTAGGAGTCACTGGCCCTGTGTTTGTGGACTCCCACGGAGAAAGGCCATGGATTACTCAGTCTATGCATGCAAGAAATCTGGAAACGGGTCTCTTTTTCTTCCTTTTCTTCATTATGACAGCTATCAGAAAGTAATCAGGTACTGGCAGGACATTCCTGCAAGTTTAGATCACGCTAAAGGAAGAGACATGGGAGGAGGAGGCCCCTGGGAGGGCCAGTTTGGGATCCAGCCCTTTGAATCCAAGTAGTCTTGTCCCCTCTGAATTCACGAAGATCGGCTTTGGGCCTTTAAGGTGATTTTTTCCCTTGATCGTGGGTGTGGCTTTGTCATTTCAGATTCCAGTGTAGACCACAGCACCTCTAACCGCGCCTTCACAAGGACCCTGGCCTCCTCTGATGTTCCAGCTAGGGAGGTCCCTATTGGCTGGTGGTCTCCAGGAGAGGCTCTGGGCCAGAGTGGGTGTTGGAGCACAGTGCCCCCTACAGGGACAGGTTCACAGTCAGGAAACAGCTCACCTAGATAGCCTGACTGCCAGAGAGCTATAGGGACATCAAAAACCAGTGCCATCTGGTTTCCCAGTACCCAGGAATCCCTGGAAAAATATCTGTTTTTGTTCTCTCAGCTACAAGTCAATGAGAAAATGAAAAGGAAGGCTCAAACTTCATTCAATTTCCACTTGCCCCCACTGCCACTATCCCTAGTCCACATTAGACTTTATTTTCCCTTTATGGAATTTTAATGTACCAACATGGGTCCAGAAAACAAAGTAACCATGGCAAACTGGGTCCTTAGTACTGTAGCAACAGACACACTCTATGCAGGAGATGTTTTGGTCTGTGAAATGTCAAGGTGCTATATAATAAGATTTGTCTCTATCAAACATGAGTGAAAATCCCAACAATATTAAATTGGTATATCATCTTTTAAATCCAAGGAGACATGATTTAAATCAAAAGATTGAGAAAGCTATTCTGCTGGCAAAAGGATATTGCCTTCTTTGAATTTGATTTCCTGAAGGCTGAATTTAAAGAGTTTAGGGGAAGTGGGAAAATTATACCAGTCAGCAGACGTTTGAATCAAGAGACCAAGGCCTGGTTTTTGCAAATAACATGCATGTTTCAGTTGTTCTTGCTGCACACGAGGTAGAGACAAGTAGAGTAAATCAAGTAGGCATTGACCTTTTTTTTTTTAAAGAGCCACAAGACATTTCTCCACCACTACTTGGCCCCACAGTAGCCTACCTGAAGACAGACCTGCCTGTGGATTTTACAATGAGCTCTGCAAAAGCGAGTCTGTTTCTACAGGTAAGTATAACTACTTGGATAAGGTATCAAGAGAGGGTTCTCTATTGCAGGATCTCTCAGTAGCAGCAGCACTCTTGACATTAGGAGCCAGATAATCTTTGTGTGTAGGGAGCTGTCTTGTGTATTGTAGGATGCTTAGCAGCATCCCTGACCTCTGCGTACAGATGATAGTAGCAAACCTCTAGCTGTGATGACTAAAAATGTCCCCAGACATTTCCAGGTATCCCCTAGGGGCAACATCCCCAGCCTTCTCCATGGAGAACCACTGTCTTAAGGTAACCTGGCTCCTGAGATTTGAATTTCAGAAACTTCATTTCTAGGGAGGTAGAAGGAGTCTGGGTAGATGAGTGTGACCCAGTATTTGGGAGCCCAGCACTGGGGTTAGATGGATCATGCCTGGAAAACAGCCCTAAGAAGAACATATAGTAAATGTTTAAGAAAAAGTAGTGGTACTATTAGAAGTCATTGCTATTATTTTTCTGCAGTGGAAGTTTCTACACAAAGAAAGAGATGACAGCAGTTGCAATGGGAACTGGAAGGGCAGTCAGGGAAGTGTACTTGGAAGAGGTAAGACTGAATGGACTACATGTGTTGTAACCTGAACCTACCTGTGGGCAGCCTTTGAAACAACTGCTTGGGGAGTCAGGCTAGGGCAGGGACATTCTCCTTTCTGCTCTTAGGCAGGCCTGAGTAATCTGTCCCTACCCTCCAGGCATGGCCACTGTGGTTCTTACAATGATGCTTCTGATTCCTGTTCTGGGAGCTATCATTGTAGGTCTGATCTTAAGGACGCAGAGGTGAAACCAAGACAGCTGGTGGCAAATCAACTATGACAACATCACCATTCTTCCCAGAACAAGGGGAGGGCACACATGACCCAGACATCCACTTTCCTGGTCACTGCTGGCAATATGTGGAGGGAACCTCATCGAGGAGCTTATGAGAGCAAAAGGCTGCCTTCCTTTAAGAAGTAAGAACTTCACGAAGAGTCTCCAGACCTGAGTTCTGGTTCTAGGCCTCCCAATTCCTTGCTGAATTCTTTAAGAACATCATTCCACCCTCAAGACTCAGTTTCTTAATATTTATAAATGATTGATAGTCTCTAAAGTTCCCATTGCTCTGTTATTCTGTGGTTGTGAGAACTGTATATGCTATTTAGATATTAAAGCTGACTGCCAGGGAACATTTAGTTATTTTCAAAGCCACACTAACTCCTTTAATCTACTGGTGATGAATACAATATAGTTCATTTGCTGAACAAATACTTGTTGGCCATTAACTGCAGGCCGAGCATGGGGATACCTCACACATGAGATGCCTTCAGAGGGAGGCAAGTGCTCACAAATGGGTCTCTGTGGAGAGATGGAAGCCCTGCCGATGGAGGGAATAAACATCAGGAAGGCTTCAGAGAGGAGATGATGTTTGGGAAGAGTGAGGTCACTAGTGGTGACAAGGAGAGAAGTCACACAGGGTATACCAAGATGTGGGATGCTCAGGGCTGGGAGGCTTGGCTGGGTCCAAGTCAGGGAGGTTTCAACATGCTTAGACCAGGAGATTGGGATTCAAGAGTAATTCATTTCTAAGTGTCCCTGGGGATTCGGAGCCTTTATCTTCTCTCTTCGACAAAAGCAGCTCTGCTTTGATCTATGTGGTTTCTACATCAGGGTCCCAGGTAAGATCCTCCTTGAAAAACAGGGTTTCTGTTATTGAAGTTGTTCTCTAGGTGTTGGGGAGGCACTGGGGGTATTAAGCAGAGGGATAATCTGGTTAGATGTTCATTTAGGAAAATGACTCTGCCCCAGGTGGCATACCTAATTAATTCCAGAGCTGGAACTTGAATCTGGGCAGTCTTCCCTCTTAGCCATCTCTCTTAACCTACATTGTCCATGGTGGTACAGACACCAAGAGTGATGCATATAGCAGGTAGGAACTCACACTTGGGGTCAGAAAGATCAGGTTTCAAATCCTGACTCTCCCACTTAATAACTGTGTGACCATAGCACTCTGCTTTGTTGTCTATAAAATGCACAGCCCCTTCAGTACTTGGCCTTGCTATTGAAAGCAACTGAATTATGTCTTGTGTTACAGCCATCCCAGAGAGGCACACCTGTGTCAAGAGGCAACAACGGTAACTTGTCTAGTGTGATGACCTCTGTGGACCTCAGCTCCTTTGTCAAGAGCCAGCAGGAGGAAGAACTCTTCTATGCCCCAGTGGGGCTTTACCAGGCACTTCTGAGGGCAAGTGGCTGCCTGTAGCTCTTACTGCATGTCTCTGTCGTGTTCTCTGCATGTCCTTCCTGTCAGGCAGGACATTCAGAATAGGAGGACATGCTTCAAGCAAAAGAGGACATGGTCTTGTGACTCCAGATCAATGCTTTTTTTTTTTTTTTGAGATAGCGTCATGCTATGTTGCCCAGGCTGGTCTTGAACTCCCAGCCTCAAGTGATACTCCCACCTTGGAATCTCAAAGTGCTGGGATTACAGGTGTGAGTCACCATGCCCAGCCCCGATTCTGCATTTCTATGGAGCTTCCAGGTGATTCCCATGCTGGCTTATATATTAGACTCAGCTCTGTCCAATAGAACTTTCTGTGATGGTAGAAATGTCCCAAATATTTACTGTTCCCTATGGTGGCCACTAGCTTCTTGTGACCACTGAACCTTAGTGTGTCTGGGGAACTTAATTTTAAATTTATTTAATTTTAATTAATTTAAATGTAGAGAGCCCCGTGTGGCTAGTGACCACCTTAATGGATGGTGCAGTCCTAGAGCATGGATTATTCCATCTTGTGCTTTAGCACAGATGAATCAGTCATGGGTGCTGGTGCTTCTGCAGTATAGACAGTGGCTACTGCTAAAACCTGGAACATAACTTCCACCTGTTCTTTCTCCCCTTTCCTTTCACACCTACACCATGATAGCTGCCTATACTTGGCATTCCTTCAGAAATTCAAGTCACCTGGGGGAAAGTTATATAAAGAAAGAAAAAAAACTGCATTTATTCTTTAAAATGTGGTCCATGAAGGTAGGGGCAGAAAGCTTCAAGCAAGGGAAGGATTGTTCATTGCTTAATGATTGTTCATTGCTTAACTCCTAAATTGGGGTTAGGAAAGATTTGAAACAACTCATACCCTGTGCAATTGAACTTAGTTTTCTAAATATTTGTTTTCTTGAGTTTTCAAACTACAAAACCTCCTGAGATATTACCAAATATCTTAGTAGTTAGCAATCATACAAAACTGGATGTGGTGGTCACCTGGCCACTTTGAGAAGGGAGTCAGCAGTCCACACCATGTCACTGTCTGATGAATCTTCCTAAACTGTGTTTTCTCTCCCCTCCCTCAGACACCATCACTGGATACCCTACCTCTGGTTCCTATGATCTTTAACAAGGAACTCAAGTCTCTTGACTACCTAGTCCCAACCTACTTTTAGAAACCTTTGTTTCCTGCCGACATCTTATGGTCATCCAATTGATCTTGTCTATTATGCGATGTATGTTTCACCATCTGACAATGCCATGATACTTCTCTTCCTCCCATCTGGAACGTTCTCATCCTTGAAGCTTCAACTTAAGCATCACCTCTTCCAAGAATCCTTTCCTTCGTCCCACAGGCATCCCTTCCTTCATGGAACGCCCATCATGGTCCTGAGACCTTTGCAATTACTCCCATGCTAAAAGCGGCAGCTCTTGGGTTGGTATTTAATTCATGCATGACTCTGTCCAGATTCTATCTCTTCTTCTACCCAGCTCTTACCACATTATTGGATGCTTGTGTGGTGCTTGATTAAGTGACTCTCTAAATGCAGAACCCATAGGCAATGTTAGTAAGATATGCCATTTGCTGAGAACTTAATATGTACCAGGCATTGAGTTACCAGTGTTATGTATTTTAACTGATTTAATCTTCAAAACTACCCTTTGAGACTGGTATTATTTTTAATCCCATTTTACAGATGAGGAAATGGAGACTTGGAAAATGTAAATCTCTTGTTCAAGATGGTTCAGGTAGTAAGTGGTAGCACTGGGCTTTGAACCAGGCATCTGACCCACACTTACACTTATTACCTCAACTCACTATTTCTTCTGAATGATAATGGGACATTATTGTATATTAGAAAGAGTATAGTTTTGGATTCAGACTTTCAAGATCTGGCTGTACTGCCTTCAAAATGTTCAATCACAAACAACTTACCTAACCTCAGCAATCCTATCTGGAAATGGGCTAATTTTACCTACCTTGCAGGGCTATGATGCCAATTAAGTGAGATCTTACATGGTTAGCGGCTTGCTCAGTGCCTGGACACAGCACAGTGTCACCAAGGAGTTGATTTGGGCAGTAAGGAGTTTGATGATCCCTCTCATAGGTGGATTTCTTCCCAGTCTTTTTGTTTCCCAGTTCTGTGTGAGCGGAGCTTTTCCTGGATTATCCTGGGTTAAGAACATTCCACTTTGTGTCTGATTCCAGGGAACCCACGTGGCCATCCGCTATGTTGGTGACCAAGCAAAGCCTGGGTTAGGAAGCCGACTGTGCTACAGGAAATCCGGCTGGTGAGGCCTCCACCCTGGGGATGGGAGGAGAAAAGCAGAGCTGCTCTCTGCCCCTCCTCTCCAGTTTTCTGTTCCCAAAGGAGCAACGGTGGGAGGCTGCTTCCCTTAGCTTGGCCCACCTCTGCCTTCCCCTGACAGCCCAGGCCTTGGACCTGAGACCCTCTGGCCTGACCCAGGCACTTGAAGCCTTAGATCCCTTCTACCTCTGTGTCTCCCCCTTAATTCTTCCTGGCCTTAATTCTGGCTCTCTATCCTCTGTGTCTGCGATGGCTGCTTACCTGCCCTGAACCTGGTCCTTGGAGGGAGTCAGGTGCATGGGGTTTATCTTCTTGATCCATAGATGTGACCTTTGTGACACTGGCATCGACAGCCATAAGCAGGGAAGCAGGTTGGGTTTCTTTACTATGACGTGGTTTAATTAATCCCCATGGCTAAGGCTGGACTTTGATCATTCCTCTGGAGGCAGACTTCTTGGGTTTAACTCCCAACTCTGCCACTTTTCTTTTCTTTTCTTTTTTCTTTTTTTTTGAGTCAGAGTCTTACTCTGTCACCCAGCTTGGAATGCTGTGGCATGATCACAGCTCCTGCAGTGTTGATCTGCTGGGCTCAGGTGATTCTTCTGCCTCAGCCTTCCAAGTAGTTGGGACTACAGGTGTGAGCCACCATGCCTGGCTAATTTTTTGATTTATTGTAGAGATGAGGTCTCGCCATGTTGTCCAGGTTGGTCTTAAACTCCTGGGCTCAGGCAATAATCGCGCCTCAGCCTTCCAAAGCACTGGGATTACAGGTGCAAACCACCATATCCGGCTTGTTCTGCCACTAATAAGTTGTATCATTTTCAACAACTTACTTTACCTTTTGAGCATCAGCCTCTTCCTCTGTAAAATGGGAGCAGTAATTGTTCTTATTTCACAAGGTCTTTGTAAGAATTAACTGAAAGTAGGTAAATCACACAGCACAGTCCCTGGCACAAAGATATTCTTTATACCTGAGCTGTTGTGATCATTATTATTTCAGATGTGTGGACTGAGGCATGAGAACATTGTTCCCTTCTTTGGCATTTGCACAGAATCACCTAACATCTGCGTTGTCACTCAGTATTGCAAAAGAGGAAGTCTTAAGGTAAGCAAAATAGTAAATCTTACCACAGGTTTGATTATAAATCAGGTTTGATTATTAGTTTACCTCAGGTCAGCTAATAAAGAACTTTATCGATACTTTCTCCTAGTTATCCAAGGGCAGTTCCTCTCAGATCCAGTGGCAAGACGTGAATTATCTTTTTGGGCCTTCTGGGGATCAAATTAGTGGAGTTGCCAAGTGTCTGGTTTCCTTTGTTCTGGATGGAAACTGTCTGAGCTTGGTTTCTCCTAAGAATTCACGGCTACTCTTGAACTGTGTTCCTGTGACCAACAACTGTCTGTCAGGAATGAAGAAGTGTTTATAAAACTCAAAGCTGCGTATTTTTTCAATCTTGAGTCAGTTTATGGTATCTCTGGGAAGATAACATGTCCTGCCTCACACTGCATTAGTTCTAGCCAAGAGTCAAATCTGTTCAATGTGTGAAACTCACTGTGCCTCAGGCTGTCACTGGTGATTTTTTTTTTTTTTTTGAGTTGGAGTCTCACTCTGTCACCCAGGCTGGAGTGCAGTGGCACACTCACAGTCACCCCAGCGTCGACCTGCTGGGCTTCAGTGAGACTTCCACCTCAGCCCTCCAAGTCCCTGGAACTACAGGTGCATGCTATCATGCCCAGCTAATTTTTTATTTATTGTTGGGATGAGGTCTTGCCAAGTTGCCCGGGCTGGTCTCGAACCCGCAGACTCAAGCAATCCATGCGCCTCGGCCTCCCAAAGTGCTGAGATTACAGGCTGAGCCACTTAGCCCAGCCACTGGTGATTTTTAAAAATTATTTTTATTTCAATAGCTTTAGGGGGTACAATTGTTTTTGTTCTGGGCTTTAACATAGTACCTGATAAGTGACTTTTTGTCCTTCTGCCCCTTCCTCTCTTCCCCTTCTGAGTCTCCAGTGTCTATTCTCTATGTCTTTGCGTGCCTTTAGTTTAGCTCCTATTTATAAGTGAGAACATGCAGTGTTTGGTTTTTCTGTTCCTAATGTAGTTTGAATAACTGTTTTTCAGGATGTTTTAAGAAACTCAGATCAAGAAGTGGATTGGCTGTTCAAACTTTCATTTGCATATGATATAGTCAATGTGAGTATAACATAAACTTCTTTAAAGAATAAATACCATAGTGTTTTTGAGTTGTTCTATGTCTTGGATGAAGTTGAGCTGTGATCTTTCCTGAAAATTCTGGCTGTCTTCAGAGCTTCTCTTCAAACAAAGTGATTCCAGTTCTAAAACCTGCCATTTCCATCAGATTTTAAATTCTTTTCTTGTACCCTGATTGCAAGTAAATATGGAAAGAAGAAAGTAATTTACATTGAAGTCGGGATGAAAGCTATGCTTATCTGATTGAGGAAGAGCAGAGTATTTACATTGTAGGGAAGAACTTTTTATCTCAAAGGGAATCTAATTACCAGAACATAAGTCAAGCGGTGGAAGAGGATTTCTAATACTCCTTCCTGCTCTCTAGTCACTGATTCCTTTCCCTAGAACATGGAGTTTCGTGCCACAATAACCACAAAGCAGCTGACCTAAGAATTGGGCTAGGGATACAGGTCTGAGAAGAACTTCTCTGCAAAGAAAAGATGCAGAGAAGTAGAGAACAATAATAGCTAAAGCATATATAGTACCCACTTTGGGCTAGGCATTTTCCAGT
Organism: Tarsius wallacei; assembly: GCA_963574415.1. Taxonomy (NCBI): domain Eukaryota; kingdom Metazoa; phylum Chordata; class Mammalia; order Primates; family Tarsiidae; genus Tarsius; species Tarsius wallacei. The sequence continues at coordinate 22,417 of CAUYQG010163299.1, forward strand.
ACTTTGTATATATTAATTTATTTAATTCTCAAAAAAGTAGATCTATTGTTACTTCTGTTTCACGGATAAGAAAATGAGGCACAGAAAGTTCATATAACTTGCCCAAAGTCTCATAGTTACTAAATAGTGGGGCTAGAATTCTAACCTAGGCATTTTTGAGTTCTGTATCCTTAGCCACTGTAACATACTGCTTTCCAGTTGGGAGAACTAGAACTAGAGTGCCCTTTTGTTTTGCCTCATGTCCAGAAGCCCATAGGGGCTGGGAGGGGCCGTTCAGGGGAGGTAGAAAGAAGCCAATTCCTGCCTGTCCCCATGAAGATAGGGGGAGTGCTGAGAGGTGGTAGCTAGATTCCAAAGACCCAGATGACTCATTGTCTCAAAAGGTCACTACCTGGGCATGCAACTAGTGATGAGAAATGGAGGGGGCAGGAGTGGGGCTGGGGAGGTTAGCTGTGGAATGGGTCATGTCAGTATGGACTGGCCTCTTAAAGTTGTTCTCCACCTGGGCTAAATCAAGTTGTTCTAAACAAGCTTGCTACGGATACTTGCACCACCAGAAGAGACCAAGTCAATGACCTAGGAGTGGGTCCTGGTGAGGAGGCCTCTCAGTCTGACATATGGGCAGCAGGCTAAGGGCTAGGTGTCAACTGCTAGTCAACAGTCTAGCCATCAGTCAGCATTCCCATCTGCCAACCAACAGACTCCTATGGGGAAGACCCTGTCTGGGTGTTGTGAGGGCTGCAGGGGTGAAACATAAGCTCGGCCCTCCTGGAGTATTCATTGAGTGACTTTTCCAGGCCACTTCTCTCTGGACCTCAACTTTCATGTAGATAGAATAAATAAGGTTGGCCCGATTGACATTGAAGGGCTTTCCTTCCCCAGGAATTTTATTGTTTTTTGTTTCTAGGAAACTGAGTCTTATGGCCTTGTGAGGCTCTGATTTCCTAAGCTTTGCTGGGAAGCCAGCAGAATGTCATCAAGCAAGAGAGATGAACAAAAACCTCTCTGCGATTGGGACTCTATGGACAACCCTGGGCCGCCACTGTTAATTCCCCCAACAATCCTATGGGGTAAATACTAGCCAAATATGATAGTTCACCAGCACATGTGGCTATGGTTAATGAGCATTGGAATTACAGCTAGTCCAACTCAAGAATACAGTTTATACTGGATTTTGTAAACTTAGTTTAAAAAAGAATATAAAATATCACTAATATTTTTATATTGATTACATGTTGAATATTAAATTTTTTTCAATGTATTAGGTTAAACAAATGAATTTTACTTGTTTAGATTTTTAAACATGGCTACTGAAACTTAAAAAATACAAATGTGGCTTGATTATGTTTCTTTTGGACAGCGATCTTAAAAATTAACAATAAACTCCATTATTAATATTTTTTTGCTCAGATATTGGTGCTATTTACTCCATTTTCAAGAGGAACAAAGTGACACTAAGCAAGGTGAAGTCCCCTGCCCAAATGGTAAAAGGCAGATTGGAGTGGCCAGACTCTCTTCAAAGGTTGTGTTCCTTCTTCCCTGCTAAGTACCAGACAGCACAGATGTGGGACCTCAGGGGTAGAATCGCTGTCAGCCGCCCAGGAATTTCTAGTAGGGCAAGAAATATAGTTAGCAAACAGGTGCTAGAAGTGCCAAAAGTGAATGAAATTATTATAATATCCATTAATGATGAATTCTCTCATACCTCTCTTTGTTTTCCATCAATGTACATAAAAATCATACATTTCCATCAAGATAGAAAATGAAAACAAAGGCTGAGCATGGTGGCTCATGCCTGCAATCCCAGCACTGTAGGAAGCCAAAGTGGGAGAATTGCTTGAGGCCAGGAGTTCAAGACCAGTCTAAGCAACATAGTGAAATCTCATCTCTAAAAGGTTACAAATAAAAATTAGCTAGGTGTGGTAGTTTGTGCCTTTTGTCCCAGCTGCTCTAGCTGAGGCAGGAGAATTGCTTGAGTGCAGGAATTCGAAACTACAATGACATGTGATTACACCACTGTACTCCAACTTGGGTAACAGAGCAAGACCCTGCCTTTAAAAAAAGGAAAAGAAAAAACAAGGACATGCACGTCATCTCTTGGCCAGGACTACATACCTAGATTCCGAGCATCCCTAGGTGTGTCATTTTCACCATAATGGAATGAGTGCTTCTAACATCCTAGAATGTAAAATATTTCATACCTGGGATGGGCCTGGCACTAGCAAGGGCAGGAAGAAAGCAGAAAAACCTTGTGTGTGTCAGGGGCAGTCCTGCTGAGTGGAGAGTTCTCTGTGAGACCAGAGAGAAGTTCGGATTGGAGACAGGTCAGACAAGTCTTACTATATTTCAAGCTTGGATCTCAGCCTATCAGAGCCTCGCCGTAGAAAACCCTCCAGGTCCAGATGAGTGGGCTGCAATTCTGAAATGTGATTCAACTTTACCATCTCAAAAACAAACATACCACACTGATCAAGGAAAGGGGGTGGGGGGTGGGGGTTGGGGGTGGTAGTGGTGTATCCACTGTCCTGGATGTTTCCTTACAGTTTTTTGTATCAGCCCATATTTCTCACACAATCTTGGCCTCAGGGTTCTGACTCAAGTGCGAGAGTGACACAGCCTGTCGCCACTGCTGTGGGGGAGAGGTGCAACCCTGAGCTAGTGCCTAAGAAGCCTACGATCCTATCCCTAAGTGCAACTGTCCTTTCAGGATGCCCTCCTCACGTGCCTCCTTGTTGCAACATCATGGGTTAGGGCCTTCTTATAGCATCTCCTGTGTGTGACTTCACTGGCCTTTCTCATAGGTTGGCGACTCACTGGAACTTACTGGGGTTGTATAATCATGCCAGGGGCGTGGGTATGCTTTGTCCTACACTTCTCCCTTCTCCCCCACCTCCTTTCCCTCACCCAGGGCACAGGAAACAGTAAGAGCTAGTGGTTTAGAAGAGGCTGGGCTTCAAAGCTGATCCAACCTGGGCTCATGATCCCAACTTCTTGGAAATGATTTAAAACCCTGAGTTTCCTCACTGTGAAAGAGAGAATATCAACCTGTCTCAGAAAAGACTAAACATGATAATATGTAGAAAGTACCCTGGACAGGGCATTGTACAAAGTAAGTGCTCCAGGAAAGATTATTGATTTGTTATTTCAGCCTTGGATCTTAGCTTAAATAAAAGGTTATTTATCTATTTGTTATTTATTTGTTCATCACAAACCCATATTACAGTGTGTATTCCCTTGGAACCTTGTGGCTAGAATGAAGTTCTCAATTGCTTCTCACTCTCTGCCCTTCATGGGCTTCTTTCATTGGCAAAGAAACAGCTGGGCAATTGGTCAAGGGCCTGGATTGGGACTCAAACTGCAGAATTCCCAGGGCAGCTCACTATGTGGCCTGGGGCAGGTTAATTTCTTTGTTCCTCCTTTTTCCCACCTGTAAAATGGAATTGATGACAATAGCACCTACCTCTGTAGGGTCACTAGGAGGATTACATGAGTTACTTTAAGTAAGGGACTGAGATTGGTCCCTTCCATGGCATTAGATTGGCATAAGTTAGTACTATACACTTTAAAAATCCAGGAAGACCCTTGAGAGGGCCACTGTTATTTTTCACTCTTGCTTTGAAACTTCTTGGGTGAGGCAGGTGGGAGGAGACCAGGCTACCCAGGCCTTAGGAGTGATTGGGCTGGTGCCATAAGCAATCTGTAGCTAACACAGATTCTTGGCTTGGGTCCAAGCATCGTGTGTATGAATATTTGTAAGCTCCTCAGGTGATTCATTTTGTAGGCAAAGTGGCTCCAAAAATAGCCTTGTCCCTGTGAAATACTAAGTTTTTTTTTACCAGCTCACAAAGTATTTTGAAAATGAATGATTCAGAGATTCAGTTGAAGCTACATAGTTTTTATGTCAGTACTTAAAAGTCCAAGAAATCGGAAATGTTGAATAAATATTATTTAAATGCCTTTTCAGCGAAGCCATCAAGGAAGGTAAAGAAAATAAGACAAGAAACAGTTGGTCCCCCCGCCCCCATCTCCTTGCTCGACTATGATTTGCTTCTGAAAAGCAGTTGGCCCTTTCCCCATAACCCTCATTTTATGGCTTCCTGGGCTGCCCTTAGAAATTTCACAGAAATACAAATATCTGTTTCTCCATTTCTGTTTCATACAGGACAGTTCTCATTTTCCAAAAGTAATCTCTTCTCTTACCTGTCCTTTTTTCCTTCCTCAATTCCAGACCTTTCTGCAAGTCTCTCCCTGCCCTTGGAGATGCCCCCATATCCCAGCATCCTTGCTAAGTGAGAATTATCATTGCCTTATAATCCTTCTCTGAAAGTGTTTCCAGATGAGACACTCTCTTCCCCATTCTGATCATTCTCCTGCTTTCAGATCCTTAGACTTGTGCTTGGCTGGTGCCATATGTAATCTGTAGCTAATACAGACTCTTGTGTTTGGGGCCCAAACAGTGTGTATGTGTGTGTGTGTGTGTGTGTGTGTGTGTGTGTGTGTGTGTGTGTGTTTGTTTAAGCTCCCCAGTTGATCCTAATATGTAGACAAAGTAGGGGACCATTGGCCAGGACAGGTCTTGTCAGACTGTATGTGCACGTGAGTCACCTGGACTCTTGTTAAAATACCCAAGCTTATTCAGTGGGTCTAGAGAGGGGCCAGAAATTCTGCATTTCTGCCAAGCTCCCCAGTGAAGCCAATGCTGCTGGTCCCCAGGCCATCCTTCAAGTAGAAGGCGTCTAGGCAGTCCCATCTCACAGGTGGGAAAATCGAGGCCCAGTGAGGCCAAGTGACTTGCTTGAAGAGACTGAGTAGAAAAGCCCAGACTTGAACACATGTCTTCTGCCTCTAGTGTTCTTTCTGCTTTCTTCATAAATAATAATAATAGTATAGATCCCCTAAAAACAGTGGATAACATAAGAATTTTCAATGTTCCTCATTTTATTGCTTTTTCCTGAGAAATGCTCCAACAGGATACTTAAGCTCATGTAATAGTATATAATGTATAATATTATAGGTAATAAAATAATCTTTCACAGTGTTGCTTCTATATATTGATATCTTTATCATATTTATATAATTTTCATAATTTATATTGGTTATTTATTTTGTCTAGTATTTCACTTCCATTATTATGTCTAATTGCTATAGCCATGCTATGAGGTAGGTATTGTTGTCACTTCTATTTTGATAAGAAGAATGAAGCTTACAGGGATAAAGTAACTTGCCCTCTGCTAAGTGGTAGAGCTGAGATTTGAACTCAGGAGCCTGACCTCTAGGATGTGTTTTAAGCTGGACTTCTTGGCTTTTCACTGAGGAGCCACAAATAGTTTTCTCTGTTTGGGGTGTCCCTACCCAGGTTGACTCCATGGACAAGGGGCTGTGCTGGTGGCTCTTGAACAAATGAACACAGACGTCTTTGCCCTGGGTCTCGGTTTCTGTCCATCTGTCTTTCTGCCTAGTTCCTTCCAGCAGTGTCATTGGTCCCTGGTCTGCCTCATTGCTCATTTTCACACTTGCAGGGCATGCTGTTCTCCACAAAAGCCCCCTGAGGTCGCACGGCAACCTGAAATCTTCCAACTGCCTGGTGGATGGGTGGATGCAGGTGAAGCTGTCGGGATTTGGGCTGTGGGAACTCAAGGACGGCCAGACATACAGAATATACGATCAGAAAACGGCTGACCACTCGGGTAACCATTGGCAGACCTTGCACCCACGAGCTACAGGCAGAATAGTCAGGGGTTCCTTACCCCATCTTTGCTTCCTGATGCTCACTTGTACAGGTACTCACAGGTGGGCCGTCCTCTGGAGCTGACGGTAGGTTGGTTGTTGTCTTCACTCAAGCAGAACGAGAAAAAAATAGCCCTTCTGGGTGGCCTGAGGCCATGAAGTGATGTCTGAGTTAGGAGACTGATTCTCATCCAGCTCAGCTGGGCCACCTGAAACAACCATTGCCCCACTCTGTAGTCCTCTGTGTTTCTTCCCATATTCATCCTACATTCTCAGCGTAGAATGCAAGATCTGCCAGGCACTTTAAAGATAACCGAGTTCCAGAGTTCTCTGTCTTCCACGTGGTTGGTACTCCTCCACCCCCCACATATCAACTGAATATTTGAAGATGAAGTCTGGGCATCTGTATTGTTTTTTAAATGCTCCCAAGTGATTCTTATGTGCCTCTTAAGATAAAACTCACTGCCTCAAGTTCAACCCTCCCTTACATATGAGCAAACTGGGGCTTGGCAACTCTTCCTACTTGTCAAAGTTAATGGAATGCCCTTGATTCCACTTCCTCACATATCCCAGGTCCTTCTGAGCTCAGTGTTATCAGCCCCGATTCCCTCTCTGCTAGAGCAGCACATCACCAGCAGCTTTTCTGGGGATGGTCTCTGTATTGTGTGACAGGATGGTGTCATGTGGAAAGACAAGAGGGAGGGTTTGAAACCTGCCAGTAACCACTCCTAGCTTGCCATCTTCTAATATATATGTTTTCTTTTGATGATTATAACCTATAATGTTATAAGCCTGTAGACCTCCCTGCAAAGAATAGTAGACACATAAAATAGGTAGCTCTATAGAGTCATGCAGATTGGTGGTTGTCAGGAATTGGGGGTAGGAGGAACTGGAGAAACTGCTTTCTGGGTGAGGGGCTTACTTTGGAGACATGAAAATATTTTGGAACTAGGCAGAGGCGGTGGTTGCACAAGGTTGGGAGTGTGCTAAATGCCCCGAATTGTTCACTTTCAAATGGTTAACTTTGTGTTATGGGAGTCACACATCAATGAGTTATTTTTTAAAATATAGGCAATACAGAGAAGAAAACAGAAAATGCAAACCACCTGTCATTCCATTCATGAGTAAACCACCATTGACATGTTAGTGCTTGTCCTTCCTGCCGATCTTCTCCATGTTCACATACACAGACCCCTATTTGCTCTTCAAGTCAGACTCCATCAGAGCTGATGGCTCAGGGCTGGACGCCTTCCTTTCTCTAATGCTCCCTGAGGAGGAAGGGGTGGATTCTCCAGGTGTGCCTGGCAGCTCTCTCACTCCACCTGGACATTTCATTGCTTTGCAGAGCTCTACTGGATGGCTCCAGAGCTGTTGCGGCTTCCGGAGGTGCCCCGGGCGGGCACTTTGAAGGGGACATTTTCAGCTTCGCCGTTCTGATGAGGGGGCTGATTCACCACTGGGACCATGGGCCCTTTGATGACCTCAATGAGGCACCAGATGGTAAAGTGGGAAAAGTCTGCTTGGGAGGGCACGTGGGCTAGCTTTGAAATGTTTGTTTTTGTTAATTGTTTTATTAATTTACAATTTAATCCATTCTTTTTTTAAATTTTAAAACCCATACTGTATATTTAAGTTAGAAAATGTATTGAATTTTGGTTACCAAAAAAAAAATCAAATTATATAACCTATTACAGCAGCCAGAGGGATCCTGTTAGAAAATGAGTTGGATTATGCCACTTCTCTGCTCAAAATCCTCCTCTGGCTTCCCATCTGGGGAGTGGAAAAGAATCCTTCCCATGGCTTACAGGGCCTCCAAAGGCCTCTAAACCTCTGTGGCCTTCTGCGTTGCTTTCCTAGGGTTGCTATAACACTGACCATAAACTTGGTAGCTTGAAACAACAATTTATTCCCTTGTAGTGCTGGAGGCCAGAGGTCCAAAATCAAGATGTTGGCAAGGTTCTGCTCCTTCCAGAAACTCTCAGGAAGATTCCATTCTTTGATTCTTCCAGCTTCTGGCAGCTGCCTCAGCATTTCTGGGTTCGTGGCCACATGGCTCCAATCTCTGCCTCTGTCTTCACATTGTCTCCTTTGTGTATTTATCCCCTGTGTGTCTCTTAGAAGGATACTTGTCACTGGATTTAGGGCCCACTGAGATAATCCTAAATGGTCTCAACTCAAGATTTTTAACTTAACTATAATTGCACTTGCCTTTATATCCCTTTTCCCAAATAAGGTTAGCAGAATCCGGGGATTAGGACATGGACATATTCCTTTGGAAGACACCATTCAGGTCGCCCTGATGCCCTCTCCCTTGGCTCACTCCTTTCAATCACGCTGGCCATCTTCATGTGCCTCCAACATGCCAAACTCCCACCCCAGACCCTTTGTACATGCTGTTTCCTTTGCCTGGGCTTCTCTGATCTCATATTCCTATATTCAGGTTTTCCTCATTTTTTCTTAAGGACTACACAATTTTTCATTGTAAGAATATGTCATACATTGTTCACTGATAAACGTTTCGATTGTGTCCCATATTTTACTGTTACAAATTGCTGCAATGAGCAGTCCTTTATCTTTGCACACATGGGCGAATATTTCTTCAGGATAGATTTCTAGCTGCGAAATTGAAGAGATGAATATGTTTTAAACATATTTAAAATTCATGATAATGCTGTTCAATGGCCCACTTACAAAGGATATATTCAGACATTTTTTTTTGTTGGTTGTCTGTTAACAAATGCTGATGCCTGGATCTCAGTTGCAGAGATTCTGTGCCATTGGTTTGGGGTGCTGTCTGGTCATCAGGGTTTTAAAAGCTCTCCAGGTGATTACAATATGCAGCAGCTCAGCCTGAGAGCCACTGTCTTGGAAAAAGGATACCGGTGTGTGTGCATGCATATGCATGAGTAAACCCAGCCACCTTTCCATTGAATTTTTTTTTCTCGCCTTGCCTACCATTTCTAGCCCATCTCCAGTGGCTTGTCACAAGTCTTAGTTTTAGATCATCATCTATTCCCTGGAAACTTTTTAAGTCAAGAGACTCTGTAGGGGTATGCAGTTGCTTTTAAACCAGATTCCTGTTTCTAATTTATGGCTAAATGAAGCAGACTTGAGACTCATCTAAAAAGGGTAACTCAAAATCCAGGTGCATCTAACTTTGGAACCAAGCAAATACACAAATATTCCTGGACTGAGCCCAGACAGGAACCCACCAACCACCACTACCTTCTGGTTGTGCCAGTTGGGGTCCGTGGGCTTGGGGGTGGGGAAGACTGTGGACAATCAGAATATTTCCCCCTCATTGTAGTCCTTACAAAATTAAATGAGAGCCAGCTACATGGGACTATGTATACACAGAACTGCAACCAGGAAAAATACAGTGTGCATCTAATTCATGGACAAGCACACTTCTTCCTTGGTTGTCTCATGCTTCCTTACAAACCTGGCACCACAAACTGAATAAACACTGATTATCTGCGTATGCCAGACCAATGGTTCTCAAACTTTAGTGGGACTTGGAATCACCTGGGAATGATTAAAACACAGAATTGCCAGACACTGCTCTCCGGATTTTGGTTCAGTAGGTCTGGAGTGAGGCCTGAGAATGTGCATTTCTGTCAAGTTTCCAGGTGACGCCAGTAAACCACAGTTTGAGAAGCAATGGCCTTGGTCCTTGACCCAGCAGCATCAGCATCACCTGGAAACTTATCAGAACTGCACATTTTCAGTCCCGCCCCAGATCCGCTGCATTGGGAACCATGAGAGGTGGGCCCAGAAATCTGTTTCTGCAGCCCCCGGGGGATTCTGATGCCCAGTGCCAAAGCAAAAAACAGTTGCACTATTGTGACTAGTAGACTGTTAAAGATTGTGGGATAGAAACAGCTGGCTGAACACTAACTAGGTAATGAACACATGTTCTCTGTGTGTGATTATCTGCGTATGCCAGACCAATGGTTCTCAAACTTGGTTTGAATTTTTTCTCAAAGTTTTGTATCATTTTACTGATGCTGTCATGGCGTTTCTTAGAGCTGAACAGAGGATGACAGAAATCACCATAGTAGGCCAGGCTTGGTGTCTCAGCCTGTAATCCCAGCACTTTGGGAGGCCGAAGAGAGTGGATTGCCTGAGCCCGCGGGTTTGAGACCAGTCCGGGCAACTTGGCTACTTGGAAGGCTGAGGTGGAAGGATCGCTGGAGCCCAGCAGGTCAACAGTGGGGTGCCACTCCAGCCTGGGCGATGGAGTGAGACTCCAACTCAAAAAAAGAAAAAGAAAGAAAGAAAGAAAGAGAAATCAATCAATCAATCAATCAATCAATCACCATAGTAATTCTTCAGTCTCTACTTTTGGAACCATTGCTGTCCTGTGTCTCAAACTGTACTTCATTTGGGAATAAAACACAATTTCCCAGAGTACTTTATAATGCACATTCTTTCAGAATACTTCTAGGCACTAAAAATGTACACCGAAACAAGATTGTATTTTACATACAGTTTTGTAATCTGTATTTGGTAAATTATATTTCTTAATGGTCACATCTTCTTCAGATTTCCTTAGTTTTTGCCTAACATTTTTTTTCTGTCCCAGGACCCCATCCAGGGTATCATATTACATTTAGTTATCACGTCTCCTTAAGTTTCTGTTGGAAGAATTCTCAGACTTTATTTTTATTGACCTTGATACTTTTGAGCAGTGCTGGTCAGATATTTTGTTGAAGGTCCCTTATTTGGAATTTATCTGCTTTATTTTTCCTTTTTTTTTGAGTTGGAGTCTCACTCTGATGCCCAGACTGGAGTGCAGTGGCACATTCCCGGCCACCACAGCCTCGACCTGCTGGGCTTTGGCAATCCTTCCACCTCAGCCTTCCAAGTAGCTGGAACTACAGGCATGCACTACCATGTCCGGCTAATTTTTTGACTTATTGTAGAGATGAGGTCTTGCCAAGTTGCCCAGGCGGGTCTTGAACTCGCAGGCTCAGACAATCCACTCACCTCAGCCTCCCAAAACGCGGGATTACAGGCTGAGCCACTGAGCCCGGCTTATTTTTCCTTTCTAATGGTTACACTGGGGTTATGTGTGTTTAGGAGGAAGACTGCAAACAGAAATTGTCATTTTCATCATATCATAATAAGGGGAAGTGCTCTCAGCGTGACTGTTGATGTTGATGTTGACCTTGATCATCTGGCTGAGTTAGTGCTTGTCAGTTTCTCCACTGTAAAGTGACTCGTGATTTTCCCCCTTCCATGCTGTGCTCCACAGAGGGAAGTCACCCTGAAGCCAACACCTAAAGGGTAGGGAGTTAGGTTCCACTCCTTGAGGAGGGAATACCTATGGGGATTATCTGAAATTCTTCCCTGTGGGAGACTTGTCTGCTCTGCCCATTTACTGATTTTTTTTTTGAGTTGGGGTCTTACTCAGTCACCCAGGTTTGAGCGCGGTGACACAATCATGACAAAACACAGCCTTGACTTATGGGCTCAGATGATCCTTCTGCCTCAACATCCTGAGTTGCTAGGACTACAGGCGTGTGCCACCACCATGCCCGTTAATTTAAAAAAATTTTTGGGGGGTAGACGAGGTCTCACTATGTCGCCCAGGCTGGTCTCAAACTTCTGGGCTCAAGCAATCCTCCCACTTCGACCTCCCAAAGTGCTGGGATCACAGGCATGAGCCACAGTGTCTGACCTCATTTGCTTATTTCTTCAATTATTTATTTATGAGCATGGACTCATGAATACTCATTTTATACTTTGGATTATAATCTAATACTACTTTATTTTGTTGTTCAAATGGTTCTATGCTTGGTCATTCAATTTCAGGTGACTTCTGTATTTCTTTGACATAGAGTCATCACCATGGAGTTTTGTTTTGTCTTGTTTTTGAGTACTTCCTTATTTTCTAGTATGACAAGAACCTCCAGGCTCATCTTGCCTGTCCCCTGCCCCAATACTAGAAGCATCCAATTCCCCCAATGAGTCCTGGCTTCTTTTGCTGGAGAATGGTATTAGAAAACAAGACCTGGGCTCTAGTGTGCTCATGGCTCCTGGGGTGTTGCTGCTTTTGGGCCCTCTCAGTGGACAGAGCAAGGAAATGTATGTGTGCCATATGTATACATACATATGTTCATAATATATATACATAACCTATATGTATACATACATACATATATCAATAAGCGCACGTGCACACACACATACACTCACACACATATCTGCATCTATATTCAACTAAACATAAGTTTATCTAGACTTCTCCAAACCTCACTTATCACCACTGTGGATCATTCTAGTCTCCCTCCTTGCTTATCCGTAACCTCCATCTCCAACGCCCGCCATCCAGGTACTTATTTGTTCATTCCCAGGGTACGTGGACAGTGATTTCAGACTTGTTCACCTTCACTCCCATAAGAAGCAATTTGACCAGCTTGAGTACAAGGATCATAAATTGTTCCTTTTGTTCTTAGTCTCATAGTCTTTGGTTATTTCAGAAGTTAGGTGGGGGCAGTCTCCTCACCCTAACCCCTTCCATGAGATTCCATCATGCATTTGTAACACAGGTTCTCTTGTCACTGCCTACGTTCTTTCTCAGGGGTGTCTAATTTCCTAGTTGATATATTTTTAGTTTGTGTTCCTTATGGTTAACTCTTTGTGCTATAAAGTTCTATGAGTTTTGGCAAATTTAGAGTGTCTTATATCCACCACGGTAGATGATCTTCGCTGTTCAGCCCTCTCTCCTCCCCGAACTCTTGGCAACTTCCGATCTGTTTTTTGTCTCTATGATTTTGCCTTTTCTGGAATGTCATATAAACAGAATTATGCAGTATACAGTCTTTTCAGACTGGCCTCTCTAACTTAGTAATATGCATTTCAAGATTCCTCCATGTTGTTGGGCCCACAGTATTTTTATTATTTTTATACCCCAAACATGTGTACATTCTCAAAATATTATTTCCTTTACAACATCTGGTTAGTCACAATGTTTAATAAATTGTAGAAGCCAATAAAGAAGTGAGAAAAAGTAGGTTTATAAAATTGGACAGGAAGGCAGAAAACATGAGGCTAATATATATTATTTGTTAAAATAGCTTTTTTGGAACATATTGGATGGAATGAAGAATGGCATAAGACACACTTTTGGGGTTTCCAACACCAAATGCTCATACATTGTCCATATAGAAGTATGATTTACCTTAAGAAAAGTTCTACTTTAAAAACCTTGATTTAAAAACAGATAAATCAGGAGGATACTTAAAAGTTTTACATTAGAATTCTTTATTTTCTAGAAGGATTCCAAATATTTCTATTAAAATATTCAGATTTCTCTGGGATTCAAATCTGTTCTGTTTATTTAAACACTCAGTTTACAAATTTAAGAGCACAATTACTGTTTAAAGTGAAGTGTACTAAGTAGCATAAATTTCAGACATTTGGCTATCTAAACCCCAAATGAATTTCAGAAATCATCCACCGAATCAAAGATCCCACAGCATCGGTACCACTGCGGCCTTCCCTGTCTGAGGAGAAGGGCCATGAAAAGATTGTGGTCATGGTGAGAGCCTGCTGGGATGAATCTCCGGAGAGAAGACCTACTTTCTCCTCCATCAAGAAACTGTTACGAGAAGTCAGTCCCAAAGGGTGAGTTAGGTGTGCAACAGACATTTTCTCTTACTCATTTAACTATTAGAATTTAAAACTATATGGTTGCTTGAAACTATATGATTGCTCTATGTGACTCACTCTCCTTCCTTCCTCCCTCCTTCCCTCCCTTCTTTCCTTCTTACTCAGTATCTAACCATTTGTGAAGCACTGTGCTATGTGCTGGTTAAAGAGGAGTGAGAAATTTTCTCTTTATTTTTATCAGTGTCACAAAAATGGATCAGATAGTACTAATTCTACTGCTCTCTTTGTCCATTTCAGACATCACTAATCAATCAAGGCCCTCTTTCCCAGGGAGTTTTGACACAGCCTCAGAATCTTTTTCAAATCAGCACTCCAAGAGTTAGACTAATCAATTTGGACTGAACTATATGCTAAAATTATTCACCACCCTCATAGTAGGTTATGACTTAAATTATGCATGCCTCTCAAACAGTTTTCTCACTGGTAGTTTCCTTCACATCAGGATAATTGTTTCATCTTTTGGTACACTGAATATATAAAGACACCACAATGTTAGTGGTAGCTTGAGCTGGTAGGAAGAGCCCTGCTACTCTTAACTCGGCCATTCAGCTATGCATTCTTAACACAATAGTCTCATGTTTCACATTTTCCAGATCATAATAGCTTTCACATTTTAAAAGTTACTTTTATCTTGTTTTTAACATTCACCAATGAAAACCTGTTTATATTTATGGTGTATAATATGACGTTTCAATATATGTATACTTTGCAAAAGGAGTAAATCCAGCTAATTAACATAATGATTTGTCTCAGGTCAGTTGATACATGCTGACTTTTTACTCAGAAAATATGGCCCCTAGTGCTAAGGCAAGTCTATTTCCTATGTAAGTCTCAGTCTCCTCATTTGAAAGATAAGGGATTTACGTGAGTTATCAGAAGACCCTTCTAAAGCAAAAACCTACAGGATCTAGAAGTAAGTGCCCCTTACATCGAACCATCTAAAAAGAACTGAATGACCCATCCTGAAATCTGCATCTTCAAAGGCATGGGGCATGCCGGGAGGTGGGGGATGGGCCATTGAAAACCACCATTTGTTGAGGGCCCAAAGGTGCCAGACAGAGCTCTCGACACTCTATATACACTATCGCTCTCAGTCCTCAGAACAACCCTGTGGAGTATGTATTATCAGACTCACTTTCCAGATGAGTAAACAGGCTCAGAGAAATGATGGACTCAATTTATGCTCACAGAGCTGGTCAAGGGCAGCCTCGGTCCAGCCCCACGGCCTCATTGCCATTGTCATTTCCCTGCTGTCTATTGGCAGCCCTTAAGCAGGAATCCTTAAGGGCAAGAAATGTTTTCCTGGAATGTGTAGTTGGAAGTTGTGTTCCACTGTGGCCCTAAGGTTCTTGGAAGAAAACACTTATGTCTGGGCTCTTTTAAAGCCATGTGAGTCTACTAGACAATATGACCAGCAAGATGGAAATGTATGTATGCCAATCACCTGGAGGAAGTGGTGGAAGAGAGGACCAACCAGCTGATGACAGAGGAGAAGAAGGTGAAGAAACTTCTGTCCACAATACTGCCCAGGTATTCCAAAGCACTGGGGACCTTGACAAAGAAACGCAGGAAGCAGCAGCATCACTATCTAAGGGGCCCCACATGGAGGGATTATTTCAATGGTTCTTCTCCTAAGAGGATGTGGGGTTCTTTTTTTTTTTTGAGTTGGAGTCTCACTCTGTCACCCAGACTGGAGTGTAGTGGCCGCTCCCGGCCACCGCAGCCTCTACCCGCTGGGCTCCGGTGATCCTTCCGCCTCAGCCTTCCAAGTAGCTGGAACTACAGGCGCGCGCTACCACGCCCGGCTGATTTTTTGATTTATTGTAGAGATGAGGAGATGAGGTCTCGCTTGCCCAGGCGGGTCTCGAACCCGCGGGCTCAGGCAATCCACTCACCTCAGCCTCCCAAAGGCGCGGGATTACAGGCTGAGCCACCGAGCCCGGCTTGTGTGGGGTTCTTATAAAAGGGGAAGAGAGGCAGAAACCCCTGAATCCATGGGAATGGAGACTGTAGTCAATCTTTTACACAAACGGAGATGGATGTAGCAACACTAGAGGGACCACTAGATGGCGCCCGCGTCTCACGAGTCCGACTAATTGCTAGCTCCCCGGTTTGTCCAAATCCTTTGCACGGTACAGTATGTACCCATGACTTCAGATTCAGAAATTGCTCCATTTTTGGTTCTGTTTTCACCTGTGCACACACTCAGCACTTGGAAGAAGCCTTTGCTGTAAAAATTCCTGTGCACTTCTTGCGTGTCTTGACCAAAGAAGCAGGGATGGGGATTTTTGCTTTTTTTATTATTCCTTTTTTTTTTTTTTAAGAGACAGAATGTTGCTCTGTCACCCAGGCTGGGGTGCAGTGTGTGATCATAGCTCACCGCAGCCTTTAACTCCTGGGCTTAAGCGATCCTCAGCCTCCCAAGTAGCTGGGGTGACAGGCATGTGCCACCACGTCAGCTAAGGGTTCAGAGATTTTTAATGTGAGATTGGTTGATTGAAGTAAAAATATTGATTTGTGGATTGGGGAATTATTACACTTGCTCCCAAACCTGCAGGCTAGGTCTTTACAATCAAACTTTATAACAAATATACTGGAAGAAAATCCTTTTTTGTAAGATATTATTGACCCGCTCCCCCCGTTTATACCCATCAGTTAAAGTGTCTCTTTAAATTACGGTCTTCACAGCAACATGGATGCACCCGGAGACCATCATAGTCAGTGAACTGTCACAGAAACAACTGAATACTGCATGTTCTCACTCCTAAGTGGGCTCTGGTCACTGATCACATAAACACAAGGGTGGGATCAGCTGATACTGGACACTGCTAGGGTTGGGAGGAAAGGGGGGGGGTCACGTGGCAACGCACTGGGACCAGGTTGGCTATCGGGTGCGAGGGTCCTCTAGAAGCCCAGACTTCACCTGCCTGTACCTTACTTGTGTAGTAAATCCTCACTTGTACCTCATGACTCTAAAATTAAAGCATAAAAAATAAATAAAATATCTCTTTAGAGAAAATGCAGGTGGAAGAATGGATGTCAAAGAATTCCTCTAGATAATAGATTTTGTGAACCCCAAACCTAACCACTGAAGCAAAAGGAGCTATGAGAGCAACTTTGCAGGGCTCTATAGAAGACACGATGAATAAGGTCTTGTTCAAACATGATCCCTTTCTCTGGTTTCAGCTTCATTGGAGAACAACTCATAGCTGGAAGATCCGTGGAACCGGAACATTTTGAGTCCGTGACAATCTTTTCCTCTGACATTGTTGGATTCACAAAGCTGTGTTCTCTCAGCTCCCCCCCTGCAAGTTGTCAAGCTCCTGAATGACCTGTACAGTGTGTTTGATCACACATCATTAAAACTTATGGTGTTTACAAGGTGAGATATCTTGCCCGGCTATGAAGTCACACTTGTTCCTTGTCAGCTATCCCCAGGGCATGACTGAATACGGACCTGATCCCAGACATCAGCCTGGAGGAAGGCTCCGTTTCAGCCTATGTCACTTCATGGCAGAAACTCAATATCTTATTTCTGTTTGTTTTCTTGGAAAAGGTCTTGATTAGTCCCAGATGTATGTGCTTGTCAAGACTCACCAGTCGTTCCCTCTGTTTCCCCCCATGATTTGATCTCACAGGAAACACTTTTCTAGAGGAGGCATTGGCCTTCTACCTCCTGATTCAGAGAGACTTGTGCTTACTCTCCTTCAGAGGTTGTCTTTGGATGTTGTATGGGTCTCATTTCTGTTGTCCTGATCCTTGGCAATTCAGGGTGGAGACAGACTCCCAAGCTTAGACTGTCAGACTCATGGCTAAAGGGGAGTCAGCAACAATGACCTGCCTGGTGCTACTCTGGGAGACATGGGAATGTGGCCACCCGGAGTGAAAAACCATTTTTGATGGAGAGGATAGCAAAACAGGAAGCATCTGGTTTCCTTCAGGGGCTGGTGATGAGGGCCACTTTCCCTATTTTCTGGCTCTGCAGATGGGGTCAGATGATGACTCCGGGGACAGTAGCACATGCCTACGCTCACATGCCCCTGCGGGGCAGCTGTAAGTGCACCAGCTCTGATCACAATGCCAGGGCTCTGACTCTGCCTCTGGTCCTGGGCCTAGGGAGATTTTGGGAGACAGTATGATCGTATAACTCGGCGCCACAGTGACACGTCCTCAGTGGTCATCTCCCAGTGTTTGCTTCTGTTCAAGGGTGAAAGAAAGGATGGCATGGATAACCTTAAAGAGATCACATACACCCGACAAACCAGAACCTGGAGGGCCTCCTTTGGAATTTTTTTCGTAGTGTTACCTTCTCTGTTATGTTTTGCTTCAGCTAATACTAAAACTAGGTTATATTACTAAAGGATGATCTCATGGTGGGGAGAGGTAACCCAGGAGCAGCTTAGACTTGTCGACTCGTTGACTTAATGTAATTTTGGGGTCACCAGGACAGAGGAGTTTTACTGCCTGGCTAATGCCTGAAATTCTACCTTTTCCACATCATCTTTGGATTCTGCTAGAGTGCAAATGTATCTAGAAAGGGCTAAAACTTTAAGTTTCGACTTGTCATTTATTTCTCTATTGTAAATGACAGATCTGAAAGCTGATTTTATCAGCAGGATGGGGGAGAAGAGGACAGAGCAGGCAGATTTACATATATTTATGTATATGTATGCATGAATACATTTGTATAATGTTTACTGCATACATATGTATAAATGTATAGAAGGGCCCTTGTGTGAGATGAGGGTGTTTGAAAGACTTACCCCATCTCGGTACACAGCTGCCTATCTAACTGGTTCTGAACTTGGGCTGGAGAAACAGAATCACTGCCGCTATGGGATTTTGGAGTAGGAAGCAGTGACGGAAGGGAGGAGGGCTCATGGAAGGAGAGTTTTGCGGTAGGCTGAGTACAAGGGCAAGGACTTGAAGAAATGCTGGGATGTGCATGAGCTAGAAGTCAGGGAGTGTGATGTTTCAGAGCATGGGGCCTCAAGGCTGGGGACAAATGAAAGGCCTTCGTCTCTGATCCTACCCCCACACTCAGCTTCCCTCCTGGGAAACGAAGGTCACTTTGTTGCTTTATCTTCAGGTTGAAACCACTGGAGACGCATACATGGGGGCTGGTGGACTTCCCATCCGCAATGGAACCCGGCATGTGGACGAGATTGCCACCATGTCCCTGTACTTCCTCAGTGCCACTGTCCACTTTCAGATTGGGCACATGCCTGAGGAGAAGTTCAAGCTCTGGATTGGCCTCCACACAGGTAAACAGAACTGATGGGCAGGTGGACTTGTGGTCCAGCTATGGCAGCAGGTAGTTCTGGGTTCGAGTCCTAGGTCCAAGGCTTTCAGGAACCCAGACATTGAATGGTAACATCAGAAGATTGAATGGTCTCTGCATGTGTATTTTCAGTTAACTGGGTTGCGGAAACAACAAGGACACGCAATGACTCCAAGGTGTTAAACCAAAAATAGGAAGGCGACCCAAAACCAAGACTATTATATGGGGCTAGTTTCCTTTCATGCCTCTGCATCAAATGCCTTTTGATGTGTTTGTTAACTCATGGGCTTGTGACCTGTGTAGAAGTGGCCCACACTTGGTTTAATGCTTTTCTGTCACTGTCTTGGAATTCTTAATACTCTCTGAACAAAAGGTCCTATATTTTCATTTTGTACCTGTTCCCTCAAATTATGTAGCTGGTCATGCTCCCACCTATCCTTCATGACTTAACTAAAATAAAACCTGATCCCCAGTCAGAATTAATTACTCCCATGTTGGTGCTGCTGTTGGCTTTGTTTACGATCTGGTTCATGAAGAATGTGGCCATTCATTGATGATGTTGCTTTCCACCAGAAGCTTGAGGGTTCTGCAGGTTGTCTCTTCGTAAACCCTAAGACCTATTGTCAAGATTTACTTCAAGAGGGGAGTCATTTAATAGACATTTGTCGAATTGCATTTGCTAGCTTGATGGGCATCGTGGAGTCCAGCCTTGGGAAATGCAGACTGGTTATGCCCTTTGGTTCTTCATTTCTTAGGTCCTGTGGTGGCTGGTATGGTGGGAACCACCATGCCCAGATTCTGTCTGTTTGGAGACACTGCAAACATGGCATCAAGAATGGAAAGCAGCAGTTTGCGTGGGTATCATTGTCAGCACTTTGTAACCACAATATCACTGTCCCTCTAGTGCCCTACCATTAACCAGGGGATATTTTTAGAAGACTCATTTGCATTTGTCTACTGTTTTCCATCTGGAGGATGAGATCGTTTTCCACTTCTGGCAATACTGATCGCAAATTTTGTAGACAGGGTTTTGCACTCTTCTCTCGTTGGAGCTATGTAAATACACATGGCCTACTCCTTCCAAGACTTTCCATTCTAGACAGTCAAACACACATGCAATAAAACCATTTAAATGAAAAACCGGGGTCTGAAAACTTTTTCTGTACAGGGTCAGACGAAAGTCACCATAGACGATATATAAGTGAATGGGTGTGGCCATGTTCCAGTAAAGCTTTCTTTGCAAACAAAAGTAGTGGGCCGAATTTGGTCCTTGGATGGCATTAATTTGCTCATTCCTGATGCAGAGTATGTTCTTGGTGGTACCGAAGAAATCTATGGCCAGAAACTCCAGGGAACATCACATTCTTTTCTTTATAGCAATTTTATTGCATTGACTATTGCTAGATAAATGTATGCCACTTATCAGTCAAGACATGTAAACAATTACTCGGTGATTTAAGTTGCAATGAGTTTAGGTTAATATTATTTTGAATCTGTAAATTTCCCATAGCGTATAAAAGCGCACACACCATTTTCCCCTCTGATGACTTCATTGCCTAAGTTAACCAAGTCTCAAGCACAGATTTTTAACTTCTCCCTTGGTTTGTACGTAAAAGTTTTCAGAATAAAACTTGAAGTTGGAATGGCTTATGTAGGCTCTAAGCCTGATTCTAGTTTCTGGTTTCAAACAACATTTCAGTAAAATGTCCCAGCCTGAGGAGCCCGATGAACCTCTTGTCCATGGGGATCACCAAATTGCATTCTGAATCAGTTTTGCCTTCCGTGTCTAAACTGAACATCCTAAGGTTTGAGCAGCACTCAGCAGTGTCTGAGCAATGCCACAGTGGTTGGGGGTTCCAGCCTAAGTGTCCCAGACTTCAGAGAGGTCATCTGGGATTTACTTAATGAGAAGTCCTGGTGATTAGAGAATTTGAGTAGTGTAGGTTCCCTTTCTGAAGCAGCCCCCACTCCACCGACACTTCACTGCCAACTTGATAACAAGGCAATGGCTGGTTTATGGTAGCTCCCTGGAGCCACATCTCTCAGAGCACCGCAGGAGTCCTGCTGGCGTTGGGCAGGTATGATTTGCAGAAGAGAGGCACCGTTCCAGTCAAGGTAAGACCAAGCCAACTGCGCCACATCTGCCCCATTTTGATCTCTGAAAGAAATATCAAGGAACTTGGAGAGATGAATGAATCTCCATGAGTGATGCGTGGAGACCTCTAAGATCTCTCTGGAGGCTCTTATGACTGCCAAGTCTTCCTCCTTCAGAGAGGACTATGCAGTTCCGACACATGGCCAAACATGAACTCTGACAGAGAATACCTTAGCTCCCACCTAGTCCAACCCCTTTGGGATACCTTCTTTCTTTCTGTACAAATGACTCCCTGGGTTCCTCTTGAACATCTTGTATCTCACACAAAGCAGCAGCGAATACAAGACCAGGAGTTAGAATGCCCCCTTGTCCTCCATGTCCCTTCACCTGAGTCTAAAGCACCCAGGCAGAAAGACAAAGCCCATTGGTTTGGCCTCGGAGGTACTAGGACCTCATCTCTGTACGTTAAAAACTCCCTTTCCTTTGCCTTCATCCTGGCCTCAGTCTGTCACTGAAATGTGCCGTGATGCATCCTCATCTTTCCCTTTGGATTGTCCTTTCCTGGGGTGGGGAGTGGGGAGCAAATATTCTTCCTGAGATGTTCTCAGGAATGATGGAGGTGTTTGCAGTGGGTGTGGTCTAGGGTTACTATGGCAATGGGTATTTGGGTGAGTGTGGGGGTCCAGAAAAAGAGGTGAAAGGGAAGGGAATGGCATAAGCTCCCCAGTTTGCAGAACCTGGCCCTGGCACACTCTATTCAATCCACTGATTTCAGGTAAGAGGAAGACTTTTCCAGAAGGCAACAGTGTAGACCTAGCTTGAAGTCCTATCCTGCTACTTCCTAGCTGTCTAATTTGGGGACTTGGCTTTGTCATTTGCAAAATGGGAATGGTGATAATACTGCCCTTGAAGGGTGGATGTGAAGAATAAATGTGGATGTATGTGCGGTACTCTACCTGGTTCCCAACTCATACCAAGACTTCAGTAGATTTTATCATTAATTTGAAAATACTGTCTTTGCAACAAGTTTTAGTCTCCACAAGCCCTTACCACCTGGGCCACTGCTGACTGTCTATCCAGGCTTATCAGCAAAGCTCAGGAAAGTCATCAAGATTTGGCTGCAAGGAGGCCTTTTGCTCATGGAGGCAGCTCTTGCTGTCCTAGCAAGCAAGGCAAACCTGACACATCTGTCAGAGGCCGTGCTTCACAGGCAATCCTCCCAATCCCCAGTGATTCCCCAAGGCATTCCTTTGCCTCCCACAGGGCAAAGGAGAACAAATAACTTTCTGGTTGAAAAGCAAAGAAGGCTTCACTCTTCCACTCCCTGAATTTACTGAGGAAGAAGCTAAGGTCTCAGAGATCATGTGAGGTGAGTATTTTCTTTCAAGATATTTGTGGAGTCCCTTGAAAGTCCGTGGATACCCTTCTTTTGGACTCAAATATCCTGGTGAAGAGGTGTAGTTTGGGGTATTGAGCCAATCTCCCACTAGGGGGAGCTATCTAGCCAGCCTCCTCTTCCTGCACCAGTGTTTGCTCTCAGTCTGTGACCTCCCGCAGATGTGAACTTGGAGGAAGTGAAGATGGTGAACTCATTTCCTGGGGGGCCTGGGTTGGCCCTGTGTAACTGCTGTGGCTGCCAGATATTTCCAGCCTATTAACTCACGAGTTTGCAGAGAACCTAATTTCATTCTGGGAGAGAGGAAAGCAGGGAGAATGGAGCCTGGGTCATACGCTGCCTTTCCTTGCAAGGTAGCTGCTAACTGTTGGTGCTTCTTTTCCTTATCAGCTCTTCAGGTTGCAAGGATGATAGGAGCCCACATCGGAAGGCATCTTAGGAATTGTGTGCAGGGAGAAAAGAGCTCTACAGCAGCACGAACAGCCACTGAAATCCGACAGGGCTGGGGCTATTTCAAGTACACAGGCCTACTGCAGTCATTGGAAGGTCTGGTTCTGAGCCCTGAATTCCTGTGAGCACTGCAGCTTCCAAATGCATAATGTCCTGTTCTCAATGTATTGCTTCATTCCTTTTTTATCTACTGTGCAAACACTGCTGCAGAGAAGGCTTACATTTTTTTGGAACTTTCCATTCATTCATTTATGAAGAGTTTAATAAAAAAAAAATTCCAGCAGACAAAGATGAGCCTATCCATTCTTGCTTTGATGTTTTCCCTTCTATACAAAGAACAGAATTCCATGTTGTTTTATTGAGTGGTTCTTTTGACAGATTTACTGAACCACGAACGCATTTACAGTCCTTCTTTGTCTCTTGCAACTCCTACATCCAGATATCTCTCGTATGGTTGGTTGCTCCTGAGTATGGCAGAGCAATTTGAATGAAATATTGTGTTTGAGACCTTCTCCTGTTGAACTTCCCATGACTGCAGGAGTGGGAACCAGTGAGATCAGGACTATTTTCTTTCCTGCTGGGCCTCTGAGCTGCATTTGTGGAAATAATTTTGGGCATTAAACTACTTTTTGGGCCTTTGGTATCAAATTCTATAAAAGGTTTGGTGGAATTCTTATCATTTTTTAGGAAGAGGGACACAAAAACACTTTCACTTCCCAAATAATTCGGTCTTCATTGAACACCTAAGCATTTCCATCAGCAGTATTTTGCTTCTGCCCAGAGGTGGATGACAGAATTCTACAACCTTTGCTGGCTCTGTTTTCTATACTATAATTCTGTTTTCATTGTTGTATGCTCTGCTTCTCCCTAAAGGCCTTCAGTATTAAGGATCGAAGGCTTTAGACTGATACCTAGAAGAAGAAAAGTAAGAAGGCATTTATGTGAGGGGGACGAGGGAACTTTCCCTTGCTACTTCAACATGAAGATAGTGGGCCAACATTTATCTCCATATGCCCCATAACTTCTTCCCTTGTTTGAGACCATGGCTTCCGAATCCCAAACACTTTGGTCCACGAAAGGAACTGAGGCCACCTCTGCTATGAGGCCTCTTAGAGAACTGGACCAGTCATCATCCATCCGTCATCCATCCACCCTGTTATGTCATTAATTCAAGGAACATTTATGAAGCACTTGCTCTGTGCCAGCTACCACAATGGGGGGCATAAGAGAATGTGAAACTTTCCTTGACCTTCAGCTAGTTAAGGAGAAGGAGGCATGAATAGTAGTAATGCAATATTAAGGATTAATAGAGCCATATACAAAATTGTGGCGGTAACTAAGCCATCCAGTATTGTTACATTAAAAGGCCATTAGAAAATGATACACAGATGAAGGAATGAGGTTAGATAAGGCAAATGTCTATTATTATATTATCTTTGTATTTGTAATAAGTGTATGTGTGTCTGTTTCCTTTCAGCCCTAACCCATAAGTTATGTTCATATAATTACTTCTACCTTTTTCATTTTTCTTTTTTTTTTTGAGAAAGCAGAATTTATTGAGAGAGCAGAAAATCTCCCAGAGTGGGAGGGAACCCAAGGGAGTTGCCTGCTTCTGCCTTTTTCATTGAACATTATAACATAAACATTTGCCATGCAGGCACACATATATATGCACAGACATATGACTCCCCCCAAAATTGGAGCTAGTTTTTGGAAGGGAAGCCCCTTGCAGTACAGGCTTCCCCCACTAGGTAGGTGTTCTAGGAACTCACCAGCATCAGTGTACCAGCTAACATTATTGTGAGAGGCTGCAATTGGCTTCAGTGAAATTTTTTTTTGAGATTCTTTCAATGCATTTGCCCATTTCATGATGCATGATTTATGAGTGCACCTGCCCACACGGCACTGAGTGCTCAGCAGCTTTTAACCAAAAACAGCATGACCCTTGTGCCCCACCGTC
This sequence comes from Tarsius wallacei, assembly GCA_963574415.1. Classification (NCBI taxonomy): domain Eukaryota; kingdom Metazoa; phylum Chordata; class Mammalia; order Primates; family Tarsiidae; genus Tarsius; species Tarsius wallacei. The sequence goes on from CAUYQG010163299.1 coordinate 47,003, forward strand.
CTTATTCACCTGATCACATTCCGAGTGACTTTTTTTTTTGTTTCTGTCTCACTCCAAGTGACTTTTGTTTGTTTGTTTCCTTGGAGAAAAAAGTCCTCAGAGGGAAAATGTTCTGCCAATGTGGAAGAGCTGAAACAAAAAATGACAGAAGCACTAAAAACCATCAAAATTAACAAGTTCAAAAACTGTTTTGAACAATGGAAAAAGCATCTCAGTAGGTGTATTGCATCAAATGGAGAGTACTTTGAAGGTGAGTGAAGTTTAAACCTGTGAGAATATATTCAAAATCCTTTATAAATAGATTCTGGGTTTTTTTTGTGTCCTCCTCATACATATACACATGTGCATACACAGACATCCATATGCACACATATGAGTACATATGTATATATGCATACAAACCCATATATGCATACATATATATGCATACATATGCAAACATACACACATACATGTTTAGGGGGAGAGAGAGAGAGAAAATAAAAGTCTTTAGGGAGCATAACCAGAAATTTTTATAAGAGCAGTTTCCTAAAGCTATATGTAGTGTTTTTTCTTTTTCTTTTTCTTTTTTTAGTGAGAAAGTAGAATCAACATTGTTAAAATGTCCATCCTATCAAAGGCAATCTACAGATGCAACACAATACCCATTAAGTCACCAACATCATTCTTCTCAGACCTGGAAATGACAATACAGAAATTCATATGGAAACATAGATGACCACAAATAGCCAAAACAATTCTTAGTGAAAGAAACAAAGCAGGAGGTATCACACTTTCAGACTTCAAACTTTATGATAAGACTACAATAATCAAAACAGCCTGGTATTGGTACAAGACCAATGGAACAGGATAGAGATTCTGGAAGCAAAGCCTCAATTTCTCAACCAACTCATCTTTGATAAAGCATCCAACAACAACCACTGGGGAGAGGAGAACCTATTCAGTAAATGGTGCTGGGAAAACTGGCTGACCACATGTAGAAGATTGAAACAGGACCCCTACCTATCACCATACACAAAAATTAATTCTAAATGGATCAAAGACCTAAATGTAAAACATCAAACTATAAGACTCTTAGAAAGAAAATGCAGGAGACACCCTTATGGAAATTGGAACTAGCAACCAATTCCTGATCAGAACCCTAAATGCCCAAACTTTAGGATATAAGATAGACAAGTGGGACCTCATCAAATTAAGGAGCTTCTGCAAAGCAAAAACAAACAAACAAACAAAAAACCCGTCAAGAGAGCAGGGAGACAGTCCACAGAATGGGAAAAAAAAATTGCCAACTGTATTTCTGACAAAGGCCTAACATCTAGGATCTACAAGGAACTCAAACACGCTGAAAGGAAAAATACAAACAGCCCCATTAAAAAATGGGCAAAAGACATGAATAGACACTTCTCAAAAGAAGATATATGGGCAGCCAACAGACACATGAAAAAGTGCTCAGCCTCACTCATCATCAGAGAAAAAAAAAACCACACTGAAATACCACCTAACCCCAGTAAGAATGGCCATCATTAATAAAACAAACAACAACAGATGCTGGCGAGGATGTGGAGAAAAAGGAATGCTTTTCCACTGCTGGTGGGAATACAAACTAGTGCAACCTCTTTGGAAGACAGCGTGGCAATTTCTGAAAGAACTAGAAATTGACCTTCCATATGACCCAGCAATTTCCCTATTGGGAATATACCCGGAGGAACTCAGATCATTCTACCAAAAAGATACCTGCACACGTATGTTTGTTGTAGCTCTATTCACAATAGCAAAAACATGGAACCAACCATGCTGCCCCTCAAAGCTGGACTGGAAAAAAAATGTGGTACATATACACAATGGAATATTACGCAGCCATAAAGAAGGACAAACATATGGACTTTGCAGCAACTTGGATGGATTTAGAGTTGCTCATACTCAGTGATCTATCACAGAAACAAAGAACAGAGTTCCATATGTTCTCACTCATAGGCGGACCTTGAACAATTATAATATTATAAGAAAGGGATTGGCAGTGGTGGGAAACTGTCAGGAGTGGGGATGGGATTGGCAGTTGAGGGAAACTGCAGGGGAGGAAGGGACACACCTCATCAACAATGGTACCAGCATAATCAACATTTGTATACCTAATCCTGAATTGTACCCCATACCTTTATAATAATAAAATAAGTAAATAAATATTTTAAAAAAGCAAGTAGGATTTATTAAGATGACAGCAAAATTTCCACAGTGGGAGGGGACCTGAAAGAGGTTGCCATAGTGTTTTTTCTATGTCAGTCAAAGACACCTAGGGGAGTATGTACTTTTCCTTCATAAGGTCTGTAGTGAGAATTTACAAAGGAGATTGTTTTGAGAATACTTTCTCTTAAGTTCTCAATAGAGAAGTTATGAGACAAGAGGGGCAACCAAACACCATGGACTGTTAGTTAATGTTAAGTCAAAACACATCCAATTTCTGGTGGGAAATATTAGGTCTTTATAGACAGGAATGACCCAAGAGAACTTTGCCCTAAAATACAAAATGGCCCCGCGCCTTTGGGAGGCTGAGGTGAGTGGATAGCCTGACCCCGCAGGTTCGAGACCCACCTGGGCAACTTGGCGAGACCTCATCTCTACAATAAATAAATAAAAAAATCAGCCAGGTGTGGTAGCGTGCGCCTGTAGTTCCGGCTACTTGGAAGGCTGAGGCGGAAGGATCGCCGGAGCCCAGCAGGTCGAGGTTGCGGTGGCCGGGAGCGGCCACTGCACTCCAGTCTGGGCGACAGAGTGAGACTCCAACTCAAAAACAAAAACAAAAACAAAACAAAATGGCTTTACCTCCCTGCATCAGAAACCCAATACTGGAGTTTTTGAAATGTTAATGTAGAATAGAATAATTAAAAGTCTGTGGTGTATTTGTGTGTCTGAGAAGCTGCAGTTGTGGAAACCCCTGGGAGGGCTGAGGAATCGGCTTTCAACATGATATATTCACGGTGTAAACTGCAGTCTTAGGTTATTTATTTTAAGGCATTTTATTTATTCCATAGCACCGGTTAGAAATACAGGATCATAAAACATAATGATAAAATAAAGCAAAACTAATACAACATTGGTTTATTCTGACAGCCAAGGATTTATGAATAGGGCTGTGAGTATGCTATGAAAGAGTTTTTGACTAGAACTAATAAAATATGTCTTCTGTCCTTCCTGACTACAAAAACTCTGAATGTACAGAACGAGGAGATTCCTAACTGGTTGAAGCACTAGCTAAGAGACCAAGTTTAGACCACATGGGGTCATTTTACTCTAGCCTATTGCTAAACAAACATGTACTTTATATCTCCAAGATTTGATAACTAGTTTAATTTCTCAGTTCACTAATACAAGTTGTAAAAGAGCCATTGAACTGCAGGTAACAAAACTTCTCAAATACGTTTAATACAGAGAGACTGACGTCTTCTTTTCAAATTATAAGGCCCACTGATTACATCTGTATACCTCTAAGAAAAGAACCTAGTACTCTGGCTTTCTATCACACTACAGCCAGTCCTCTCCCAGGATTGATTCATTCAGCTTTTATTTTGTTGACAATGAAAATCATTTTTATGGGCATTTTCTGGACCACTGAGGTGGCCACATTATGAGGGCAGGCAACCTTGTGATTTCATTGGTTGGATGTGCATTTGTGTTTCTGATTTTCTGTCAGTTCCATTCTAATAATAAGTGAATGAGACAAAAACAGATATGGGCTTGAATGTTTAAGTAAAAGCTAGATGGGGTCAGAACATTTCTTATAAATGAGGTTTTTTTTTGGTTGCTGTTTGTTTGTTTTACTAGACCAAGTAGAAAGAAATAGAGTATAAAGCCTCATGAGGCGTATGCAGGATCAGATCACTGAGCTCAGAGAACCTGTGTCATGGGAGTCATTTCATAGTCATGTTGCAAACAGCAGTTGCATTTGGGCAATGCCACACCATTATGTTAAATTGATATGAATTTTATTCTTTTTGTAGCTGCGTTCCTTTTTCATTTGTAATTTTCTTTTGACTTTAGAAGTATTTATCAGCTATAAAAATAAGGAGTTTACATCTATATCATATTTATACATATATGTTTAACAAAAACAAATTGGGTTAGTTCTGGGGCTCTCAAGAATCTGTTTCCTTACATTATTCAGGTTTGAGCAAAATTATTGTATTTCACTCTGATTCCCACATCATCTCTCACATGATTTACTGACCCCCCACCTGGGGCCTCAGCTCTGGTCCTTAGGTGAAATGACACAGCCTCAATGACAAATGCCCTTTTTGGTGAAGTTGGCTATTCCTGCATTCTGTTTTTAACACTGACTTTGTGGTTATGCCCTACATTATCCTCAAAATGCTCAGCTGCACTTGGTTGGGTCTGTTCACCTTTTAAAATGAAAATAGCTTTCAAAGGAGTCCACTGAAGCCCTGACTTGAGTATGGGGAAAGGAGACTCCTCCCCCAGCTGCAGGAGACAGACTGGGATCCAAGGGTCGCAGGAAGTCACACGAAGAAGTGGGGCACCAATGAAAAACCATCACTGAATTCACAAAAATCACTGGAACACATATTTGGCAAAGTGCTATTCTCTGCTCCCCAACAACGTGGTCTTCTGTTTGTTCTTTTTGGCAGCGCAATAAACGTGAGTTTGTCATTCACTGAGGACGACTGTGGGTGGAGGAGCTGCAGCTGCTTGGCTAACTCCTACAACATGGCGCAAATCCCCAGCATCACGATGAGGTGATAGAGAACATCTGTGGACCAGAGGGGGCGAGATGGCATTCAGAAAGAGTTCTATAAGGGCAAGTCCTACTCAACAAGAGTTAACAGAAGAGTCAAAGCAGAGGTCTTAAGCAGGTTTTCATAAAACCCCGCACATTTTATACCAAGTTAATTTTGTTTATTCCTTGGGGATTAGGTAGCTCACTCTTCCTAGTACAAAGAACCCAACAGATGAACCTAGGTCATGGACCTCTGACACGCGGGAGTCTGATCTTCAATAATAACACAATGATGGTGAATTTTGCTCTAGGGCTTTTGCTGTAGAACTGTTTTTCAAAAATTGAGAATCTAGGATTAGAATCGTAAAAGTTGATTTACATGATTTTCCCTTAGTTATAAGTGCAAAATCGACATCTGTAAGTTTATTAATAAATGGAACTGTCTTACCCCTTCTTCTGATGTAGTTGCTTTCTTCTTATCATTCAGGTGAGACCTTGGGTCTTAACTGAAATGTTTCTCCTGTTAAGGGGCTTTCCTGGTTGCTTTCTAAACCATGACCCCCTCCACCCCACATGCTTCATACATATTAGGAAGGGAAGAGGCCTTGCCTGTCTGCTTCACTGTGGTAGCCACAATGCCTAGACCAGTTCCTGGTACAGTCACAGTCATTATGGTTGACACTTACTGGATGTTTGCTCTGTGTTGGACATTGTTCAGTGCTCTTAGCTGCAATTAAATATCCATACAGTTTTGTATGACAGAGGCAATTATTAGCCCAATTTCACAGAGGAAACTGGAGTGGGGAGGGTCATTGCCCAAGGTCACTCAGAAAACGAGGGACAGAGCCATAACAGGAACTCAAATATTTGCTGAATGAACAGATCACTGTAAATCATGTTCTCCAAATGCAGGAACCCAAGCAAAGCCTAATAATGGCTTTGCTGAGACCTAGGGGAATGGGGTTTTGTTCTGCTTTATTCAATTTACCCACCAGCTTTCCCTTCCCTTCAGAGCTCAGGAGTTGGTTGGAGAGAGCTATCTCTACCTCTGTTCCCATGTCCCACTCAGGTGGGCTTTAAAGGGTAAGTTTCCATCCTTAAAGGTTTTGCTGGGGGCTAAGTTAACCTTCGTTTAAAATACACCCTGCCTTTTAACTGCATTGCCCATGCCATTTTTCAGGGGTGTCTCTTTTCCTTACCTGAGAAGCTATAGAAACTTGAAAATCCCCTGCCTGTAGTGAGTAAAGAGAGAGAATGCAGAAAGTTTAAAAAAAGATCTTGGGAGAACTCTCAGACCTATGTTTCTACAACACAAACCTGACCATATCCTCCCTGATTAAATCATCAAACACTCCACTGCTTTTAAGACAAAGTTTATGTGGGAGTTTACAAAGGCTTTGTCTCACACCATTTTCTCTCTAATGCAGGGATTGGTAAACTTTCTGGAAAGGACCAGATAGTAAATATTTTCATCTTTGCAAGCCTGCAGTCTCAACTGCCTCAAATCTACATCGTTTACATGGACAAGTGTCATTGTGTTCTCACAAAACTTTTTTTATCGGCACTGAGATTTGCATTTCATAAAACTTTTATGTGTTATAAACTATTTTCTTTTGATTCTTTTTTCTGAACCACATAAAAATGTAAAAACTGTTCTTAACTTACAGGCTATATAAAACCAGGTGGCAGCCTGGGCCTTGGCCCTCAGCCAAGTTTGGTGACTGTCCTCTAAGGTCTACCTGCTACAGCTCCAACAGATCTTGTTCACCCTTTATGTCACACCATCCTTTGGGTCACACTTAGAGATGATCAACAGAGGCCTTTCATCCCTGCACTAGATTGTCATATACAGGCTGAGTGTCCCTTTTCTGAAATGCTTGGTACCAGATGTGTTTCAGATTTCAGATTTTTTTTGGATTTTGTAACATTTGCATTATATTGGTCAAACATCCCTAACCTGAAAACCGGTGACCCAAAATGCTCCAATGAGCATTTCCTTTGAGCATGAACTTTGGGTGTCATCTTGGATTTTGGAGCACTTTGGATTTCGGATTAGGGATGCTCAACCTGTACTCCCATAGAACCCTGCCCTCCTCTGCCCTCCTTAACAGTGATCTCCTTTTCCCTTAGTGTTTAACATCGCTCTCATTGTTAGATAGTAAGCCCCTTGAAGACAGGCCTGTGTGGGTCTGGTTTATTTCTGAATACCCAGTGCCAGTCCAGGTCAGGCATAGTGCTGGATGCTCAGTAAAGGTTTGTTGACTTGCAAGTGACAATCCCAGGGACATTTCATTTTCTATTATTATTGTTTGCTGCATGCTCCCTTTGGAAGCTCAGCACTTCCTAATTCCTTGGGGGCATTTAAACCTAGGCCCCAGGAAGAACTTTTCAGGTAGTTAACAAACCTTAACTCCTTGGTTTGGCTTGAGTGGCTCCCTACCCCTCCCGCTGGAAGACTCCAGGAGCAGGTGAAGGTTGTGCCCACAGGCACAACTGGTTTGGCAATTCAGTTAAAATGCTCAAACCGGCTGTGCCTGTGGACGCAGCCCAGAGTGAACTCAACCCTGTGGAAAACAGAGACGCTTACTCCGCAGGGAGAGCTCCACGACCAGGACGCCCCCTGTCTGGTCCCGCAAGAAGCGCTTCCGTTTATCGCAGGTCTGCAGCCCCCAGAAAGAGGAGGGGGAGCGCGGGATGAGAAGTGAGAAAAGAGAGAGAAAAAAAGAAAGAAAAGAGGTTTTAAGAAGGTCACAAAGTGGATGGAGTCAAAATTCCACAGTCAACAGATGCTTAGTTACCCTTAAAAAATAATAACCCAGAGATATTTTTCATCCCTTTTTCCAGATTGAAAGGATTTCTTTATTGACTCTCCAGCTGGAAGAAATCCTGCTGGAAGAGTCATTGGGCGTGGAAAGGATTGACATCACATGTCTTGATAAGGCTTTACTTACAGTTACTCCCATCATAGTAATCTGAGAGGTGGACACTTGAATGTGTTCTGGTTTGTGTTCTTTTCTTTTTTCATATGGTGTCAATACTGATCCTTTGACCAGCTGTACAATGTATCTCCCCTCCTTTCCCTGGCCCTGTACCTTGTACCCTCTGGTTCCTTTCTTTTCTTTTCTTTTTTTTCTCTCTCTCTCCCTTCCTTCCCTTTTCCTTTCTTTCTCTTTCTTTTTAGAGACAGGGACTTGCTCTGTTGCACAGGCTGGAATGCAGTGGTAAATCATAGCTCACTACAGCCTCAACCTCCTGAGCTCAAGTGATCTTCCCACCTCAGCCTCACAGAGCTCTGGGATTATAGGTGTGAGCCACCATGCCTGAACCTCTTTTTTCTATTTGTGTGCATAAAGTATCATTTTCTGGCCAAATGAATCAATAGAAATAGAGACTATAACCTTACTTCTGTTAGTGTACTGTAGGCTGTGTGGGCAGATAGCCTCTTTGGAAACACTGAGGTCTCTAGTCCCAAGAGACCAGAGAGGAGAACAGTTTGGGAGTCAGCACTTCTAAGTGTGTAAGGTGGTGGTTCTCAGACTTGAGAGAGCATCGGGATCACCGGAGTCTTGCTGAAGACAGATTTCTAGGCCTCCCTCTCATAGTCAATCAGCCACGACTCAGTGTTGGGAATTTTTGCAGCATCTCTCTGAAGTCACAGAGGCAGGCCCTCAGGATGTTTAATCAAGATGATTCAATAAAAAAGCCCACCTTTTGAGTTATGTCTAGAGCCTGTCCCTAACTCCTCGACCCTGAATTTCTCTTGACTTTTTCAAAATATTTCTGTGTCTGTTATCACTTTTATTTTACCTAACATTGCTCTCTGAAAAGGGAAAGGCTATCATTACTTATCACCACTCTGTTTAAAGATGAGAAAACCTGGCCCCAGTGGGTTAAGTGACATGTGCCATACCGTGTGGGTTGCTGATGGCAGGGTGGATAGGGCCCATAGTGTCTGCCTACAAGTATCTGCCCCTATTCCCAGCACCATTTCCTCCAGATTGCCCTCATCACGCAACTGCAATCTGGTTATGATTTCCCAGCTCAAAATATAGCTCCTCAAATAATATTGTCCTTTCAGAGACAGGCAGCTCACCACAGGGCAGGAGAGCTTCTCGCTGTCACAGATGAACGTTTCACAGTGTAACCAGACCTTGGAGAGCTTGGGGATGTTCTGGAACCGGAAAGCATTGAACTGGAAGGTTGCCCTGTGATCTTTCCCATTCTCATGCACGAGGACTGTTTCATCCGTGGGGCAGCTGAGGTACATGGGGAAGAAAGATCGAACGTGATTTCACTGAGCCCCAGCAAGGGCTGCTGAGGCCTTTTACACACATCACTTCCTGAGGTTTCTACACAGCCCTTACCCTTTGGAGACTCTGACTGGCAGTACCTCACCTGATTCACACACAACTGTGAGGTCAAGTTGAGGAGGTATGAGATAGATGTGATTGTCCCCATTCTATAGACACAATACAACAGGAGGAGAGTGACTTCTGAGAAGTCACATACCTGGCAAATCACACCTCTGTACAAAAGAAATAAAATCCTTGAGAGACAAAGCCCTTCTGAGGACTGGGATATGTCCAGACTCCGAGGGTGATGCGAGATAAAACCTGGTGCTGTGAATAGCATTTTCCAGTGTGGCCACAGCTGCCCAAGGGCAAGTTACATCCAATATAGTTCTGTGTATGTATTATGAGATTTTGCCATTGGAAATTTGAATTTATGTTATGTTATTTAAATTACGTATATGATTACCTTTGTAAAAATTTGGTCGTATTTTTTATATAAGCACAGAAAAAAATTACTGAAAAGATACCATCTAAATGTTAATACTGGCTATTTCTAAGGGCTGGAATTGTGGGCAATTGTTGTTTTTTCTTTGTATTTTTGCATATTTTTCCAAATTCTTTATAGTGTGAATATAATATTTGTATGAAGTTCCAAAGTCCCAAAGGTAATAATCCAGTAAAAATAAAATGACACGATGGGTTTTTATCCAAGTTAACAGTTCTCACCTGGGGGCCATCTTGTCCCCCAGAGGACATTTGGCATGTGGTTGTCAAGAATAGGGGGAGAGAACTGCTGTCATCTAGTGAGCAGAGGCCAGTATGCTGCTGAACATCTTACAGTGCACAGGACAGTGCCCATGACAAAGAATAATTCTGCCCCAAATGTCAATAGTGCTATGATTGAGAAACCCTGGTTTAAGCAAAAATACTTTTTCATTTAAGAAGACATACTGATTGCCTGTGTAAGTGCCAGTCATCTAACTGTGGAAGTAGACACAATCATTCTTCGAGATGCTCAGGGAGACTCACATGAATGTGGGGGCTTGTTATTTGCAGGTGACGAGGGGCAAGAGTCTGTCCCTCTCTGGGGAGAGGTCTATGGGTTGAGAAGCTTAAGACCAGTGGACAGCACCACAGTGAGCCCCAAAGTTAACATTGCTCCAAAGCATCTCTCTGACGCCATTGTCAATCCCACTCAACACACACACCAGAGAGTGGTCCATTACCCCAGAGAACCTTCATGATGCTTCCTACCCCGACCCCATTCCCTTAGAAGCAGACATTAGGGGACCAAATTAAAGGCAGGAGCTAAGGATGTCAAGTGTAAGAGTTAGTGAAATGAATGAATATTTTACCTTCATATCTGGACCAAGGGTCAGAGTTGGCTCTGATTGTGGTGTCCTCTGAGTAACGGTGAAGCTGTGAGAATTTTCCAACTTGTGAAACAAGACTCTTGTAGGATCATTTGGTCAATAAACCCGAGATCCTTGCATGAACTCAAGACGAGAGTTCTTAAAATAGCTTGTTGTAGCCAGAGTGCCCCAGGCCTGGTACAGGCCAATGGAAAATAATGTAAGCAGAACTTTGTTAGGGGGTGGGGAGAGGCAGATAATGAGCAGGCCTCAATGGCTTGGCAGTACTGCCTCTTGGCACTGGCTGTGACACCTGCCCCTCAGTGACAGATACCTCTGGGCTGTGGAAGCCCATAGGAGGCTTTTACACTGTCACTGCATGAGTCTCCTTCCCCACTTTGGAACGCCTTTTGAGATGGGTGTGCTGCATTAAGTGCACATGTGTGCACAGGAATATTCTTGATGATATATCTACTGTATCTATCCAGGCACTCGTGGAAACTGAATCTTTCCAAAGGGGTCCAGTGTGAATAAAAAACCTCTGGGCATCTGGCACTTGTCTTTGTGCATACATCTCTAACAACAAGGTGCCATGCCAACTAGGCAGAATATAGAAATTGATCAGAATTTCTAAAGTCTGGCTGTGCTGAAATGCAGATTCCCAGGGTTTCCCCCAGAGACTTGATTTGGTAGGTTTACAGTGTACCTGCATGTGTAACAGGCACCCTAGGTAGTTCCTGTGTACACTAGAGTTTGAAGACCTTTTGACAGACCATCCCAAGGCCATAGGCCTTCCTTTTTTTCAGTCATATTACACATCTGTTAGGTGGGAGTGATAGCCCAAAGCACTATCTGCAGGGAGATGATTCCATGGGTGGTGGAAGCCTTTGCCCAGTGTGACCATTGCCTGAGAGAAGCTTCTGGTGCCTGATGGTAACTCAGGTCCCTGTAGGTCAATAGCTTATTTCAGAATTTCTAAAGTCGTTTGTACCATTCCTAACAGAATCTAAATGAATGGAGGTGTTCAACGGTGAATGTGAAATAAGCATCCAAATTAAGCTCCCATCTCTGCAGACAGCTTTGATGGGCTGTGTAGGTGTGGCAACACTAGCCTGTATCGACCAGTCTGCTCAGAGATGCTACCTAACTGTAAGTCCCAGATCCTCTCCTTACTAGCTCCAGACTTTGGGCAAGTTTCTGGACCTATCCGTGCCTCAGTTTTCTCATCTATAAAATAGTGATCAGTATACTGTCTACTTTATCAAGGGATTGATGACAGTTAAATAAATTAATATTTGAAAAGTACTTTTCTAGAACAAGTTCTGGTGTATTATAAGAGTTGAATAAGTGTTAAATAAAAATGAAGGTCCAAGCAGCTCCACCTTGGTTATCTAATTATCTTTGTGCCTGGCCTTAATTTTTACTCATCCTGTGGATTCTGATGATAACACAGCACTGAAGCAGTGAGTAGATTTAACAATACAAAGCCATCATTGTCGCATATTCCTCCAACCTCTTGTGCTGTTCTTCCCTCACCTCCTATTTAATTATTTTCTACACTATTTTCACTTCTGAAGAAGCCTCTCTCTCCCGTTTAGAACCTTCTTTCCATTTACCTGGCTACGATGTCAGTTCACATCATCTTTGCGCGGTGGCCTTTGCCACAGCCTCTGATCTGGTCTCCCCACCTTTCATGCATGTTTCCAAACCAGCCTGTGTGTGACTTCCAGAATTGCTTTCCTAGGGTGCCATTCCAATTCCACTTCAGTCCTCTACTCCAAATTTTAAACGCTCCTTATTATCTACTTAATCAGTAATAAAACTGACTATATTTAAGTTGTCGGATACAAGCTATCCAGCAGGTACCATCTGCTGAACTTTTTATATGCATTATCTAATTTGGTACTCACCATGATTCTGGTGTCAGAGTGACTCAATTTGAACTCAGCCTGCCTACTTACACACACACACACACACACACACACACACACACACACACACGCACACATACACACTCACACTCCTACTGTGAGACTTTACTTATCTTTTCTTGTGCCTCAATATCCTAATCTGTGAAATGGGAATGATAGTAATACTACCTTCTGCCTTCCTTGTCGTAAGACTTAAAGTAGTTACTATAGGGTAAAGCTTGCAGAACAGTACCTGGTACCTATAAAGCACTATGCAATGTTTTCTGGTATTTCCCTTGCGCCCAAAGCACAGAGGATGTCACCAATGTAACCCCAACAGGCTCCACCTTTTCTCAAGTCACAGCAAAGTAGCTCAGATATGCCTGGCTCCACCACCCAGCCCTGTCTCTAGATAGCGGTACTTACCCCTTGTTGATCAGCTGCCATTGCAAGGGATACATGAAGTCAGCTGAGGGTGTGGCCCAACAGCTGTTCAAGACCACTTTAAACCTGGAAATCAAACAAAACAACATCATTTTGTGACCCAAAGCATCTTACACTTAGAAACATCTGGTGATTAAAAGTGTCTCCACTAGTCTACTAGGTTTTTTTTGTATTTAAAAATATGAACACAGAGACAATGTACTTACCTAATGCTTAGTCCTTTGGCTTCTACTCCTGCAAACAGATCTGAACCAATTTCAGATGTCTCCAGGACAAAGGGGGCTTCTTTCTTGATAGAGAACTTGGCATTCTTTGGAAGGAAATTGACACTGGGCATTATGACCTCTTAGACTGAGCAGTTGGGCCAGGCAGGAGCAGATGAATTGGGATGGGGTGGGGGTGAAAATCAACCCAAAAGCTGAAGCATGTGAGAGCACAGAGCAACCCCCAGAACAGAGAAGCTATAGCTCCCAGGATGTTAGTGCCATCTTAGAAGGGATGAGGACATCATATAGTCTAAATTTTTTGGTCGTGGTGAGACACACACTGTACGTCTCATTTATGCCACGGAGAATTGACTGAAGGAAAAAAGTTGAGGCACGGGGCTTTACTGAATCATCTAAGGACATGGGGACTGAACATGTACAGCCCTCCTCTGCCCTCACTTCAACTTTTCACCTGAGCAGATTTCAGCCTGAGTTGTAAAGTCTATGAGCCATTTCCCAGTACAATTAACAACAATAACAATAATAACCACAACTTATTGAGCCACATACTATGTGTTGGGCCCTGTTCTATGTATCAGGGTAGTCACTATGTCAGGATATTATGTGAGATATGTTAGTGAACAAAGCAAAGATATTTGTCTCTAATGATCTGGCATCCTAGCAGGGGAGACAGACAATAAGTAAGTAAATTGCATAGTATGTTACCATAGAATATAGTACATTACGTAGAAAATCTTTTAAAAATGTAGAGCAGGATAAGGTGGATTGGGAGTGAGAGGAAGGGCAGGTTGCAATTTTAAATACAGTGGTTGGGGAGACCTGTGATGGAGGATGTGACATTTGAGCAAGACTTGGAGAAGGTGAGGAAGGGGCCATGCAGACATTCAGGGAAGAATGCTTGAGTCAACGCAAAGGCCCTGGGACAGAAGTATGGCCTGTAGCAGAGCAAGGAGGCCAGTGTGGCTGGGGCAAGTGAGCCAGCCAGGGCATGAAGACTGGGAAGGGGAGCTGGGACGAGGTCAGAGAGGCCATGGGAGTGGATGAGAGGACTGGAGTTTCAACCCTGAGTACAGTGGGGAATGAGGGGTCATCACCATAGCTCAAGCACAGGAGCAGAGGCTTCTGATCTCTGGCCTGATATGCGTGGTGTTCGCTTGCCATCCTGATCAGGACATTCTGAGTGAGTTATTAGGAATAATAGCAGTGTTTCCAGTTGACTTAATCAAAGGAGGCTGATTTCTCCCTTCTCTGAACCTTGGATTAATTCAATTCTAGTAACAACCTTGAACTACTTTCTGGATTACATTCCAGAGACAAAAGCATTTAGGAAGGAAGACAGGGATCCTGGGCTAACCCTATCCCCCACTACTAACTTGGGATATGCTACAGGCAAGTTAGCCTTTCGAGCTCCAGTTTCTCCATATGTAAAATGGGGATAACCTTTGTGACTTTATGTAATAGAAAAACAAAGCTTAGACCAGGGTACTGCTTAAAAAGATTAAGTTTTATGGACTTGGAGATTTGCAGAATAGCAACAGTGGCAGAAGGAACAGACAGTGGCAGGAGGAACAGATATTCAGCAAAGATGTCTAGTTAAAATGGACTTTGCCCCTTACGTGTCAAACATACAGAAACTTTGCTGAGAGGACTCAGAATCTTTCTCACCTTCTAGGGCCTCTCACATTATTTTACTGATTGCAGGTCCAGCCTGGGCTTCCTGACTCAGTCACTACAAATCAGTTGTTTCCACCCATCATCAGGCCTCTGCACCATTTAAATGGTGGCAATAACTAAATAATAACATTCTTAATCCTAAGGGATTTACTAGCTTAATATACAGGCTGACGTGGCAGAGTTACAGTGGCTTTTAATGTACTTTGTTATTTCCTGAGATGCGTCATATTTCAAGAGACCACTTTCAAATATGAGCACTAACCTGGGGACCCCAATGTAGTCTCCAACCTTGCCAGGGGTGCTACTCCCAATGTTTCCTCCCAGGGATCAGTTAGAATGTTGAATATTCCAATATTAGAATACTGGAGTAATGCCTCTACTCATGGAGGAACCTGCCCGATTCTGTTACAAAGTAGAGAACACAGCCTGCACCATTAATTCCATTTCTGAAACAGAACACTTTTAATGATCAGGTTCTCCTCCCCCTCACAGCCAAGGCAATGCCCAGTATGATTTTTCCCTACTTTGTTTATACCATGGAAATTAGAAACCTCTTCCAGATCTGGTAGTCTCTTTTATCTGCAGGGGATATGTTCCAAGACCCCCAGTGCATACCTGAAACTGCAGGTAGTCCTGAACCCTGTATCTCCTATGTTTTTTCAATGAACAAGAAGGTTATTTTCAGTCACTGAAATAGTTGTCTGGTAACTAAGATGGTTACTGAGTGACTGATGGACTGATGGTAGTGTCTATAGCATGGATATGCAGGATAAAAGGAATGATTGATTTATGTCCCAGGTACACAGAGTGGGATGGCACAAGTTTTTATCACACTACTCAGAATAGGTATGCAACTTACAACTTATGAATTGTTTATATCTGAAATTTTCCGTTTAATATTTTTGTACCAGGATTTGCTGCTGGTGACTGAAACCATGGAAAGCAAAACCATGAATAACGGGGTGGGGGGGTATTATTTTACTGAAAGGCTGAGCCACAACTAGCTAGTGACATGAGTTAAGTATGGGTACACCTGGTTTAAAAATAGTGCATGTGGAAAAATCTAGGAGTTGCTTTTGTTCACAAGCTCAGTGTGAGACAGTCATGAAAGAAAACTGCCCTACCCTTAACTGTACCCCACAATATCATAATAAAAAACATTGGATTAAAAAAAAAAGAAAACTGCCCTAGAGTTATTAGCCTAGGACATGTCCCTAGAGTCTTCTAGAGCCTAGAATGTCACCTTTGACTTACTATGCCCTGCCTTGGTCTGACAAAGTCTAGAATACATTTCAATTATGGGCTCCATTTTTAAATAGGGGGACTGACCAAATGGGTCATACTCAGACAAGAGTGATGAAGATGGTGAATGAACTGCCAGTATAGATAAGCTTGGGGCAGATGGGAAATATTTGAGGACTGTCAGCAACATAATGACATGGTATTATTTCAGAAGACAGAATCAGGACAAATGGACAAGAGTTCAGGATGTCAGATTTCACATGTTGACCTCAAATGGGAAGGCCCAAATACCATTGTCCTTGGAAAAGGCAGGGAGGTCACCCCTCAGCAATCTTGCAGAATGGTTTAGGCATTGGGTGAAAAGTCAAGGCTGATCACCTCTGAGGTTTGTTTTGACTCTTGGAGTCTGCTTTTGGCTTCTGGTGCTTGTATCTGTTCCATCCCAAGCCTTTTCACTTCTCTCTGTTTAACTAAGTGGAATGATCAGTACTGCTTGGATTGAATAAAAGTCCATCTAGTCCCACACAGACATTGATGTTCAGCTCAAAAAAGTAGCAACACTAGGAGCCCTCAGAGCTGCTACTTCAAATAGGGTCAAAATCTATAATCGTGAGGAAGGTTCCTTTCTTGAGTACTTGACTTGTGCCAGGCACAGTACTAAGTGCTTCTTAAAGATTATTTCATTTAATCCTCATAACAAACCTATGGGGGGATAAATGCTATTATAATCTCTATTTAATAAATGCAGAGATGGAGATACAGAGAGGTTAGCTAACCTATCCAAAGTCACAACTGGTAAATGAAGGAACAAGGTTTCAAACCAGTGGTCTGAGAGCAAGGCCCATTTTTTAAACCACAGCCCTAGGTTACTTCTGTAAGCTGACTACCTTCCTTTATTTTATATTCCTAGGAATTTAATCCATGGGTCCTTGGCAAGGGTAAGTGGGAGGAGGATGGAGAGAAAAGAAGAGGAAGCATACTGAGTAGAACTGATGCTTTCAGAGCTTAGCTCTCAGAATCCTCAGCAATTAGCAATGCATTGATTCCATTGTGTTATCTAGGGCACAGCTCTGTTTCTGGTAATTTGATGGAAATATATTCAGGGAGCAGTTGTTGCTTCAGACACACACAAGAATGCTCTCAAAGCAGAAGAAGGGAGGAGAAAAAAATACCAACCACATGGTTCAGGCACAGGAAACCAAGCCTGGAGGGGTCTTGGTGGACTCTAGGGGAGGCTTTAACCTCATTTTCATACGGGTTCAAGGAAGTATCATATTATCTGTTCCTCCATCCCAGAGGATGGCTTGGGTAATGCCAAGAACACACGTCTTAATATATATATACATACATTTTAAAAGAAAATAAGTTCCTTCCAGTTCTAAGATGTGATGTTTCGTTTATGTCTGAAACTTAGCCCATCATGGCTGATGGTGGGGGATGCGATGATTTTCGACAGTCTTGGTATCTCTCCATTGCTAGCTGTGGTAAAGTCTTCATAGGGTCACACTTATAATTTTATCTCGTTAAAATAACAATTATTAACTTCCAGACAGGGGCTTATAGTAAGGCAGCGTGTCATCAGGAAGTTCCGTGAGCTGCTGTCAATGCGTGGAAGTCTATTCTCCTCTTGGAACAGCTTTCATCAGTGACAGTGAAACAGTGGTTTTACCACCCTTTCATCACCCTGGCAGCCCACACTGTATTTACCCCTGGATTATAGGGGGCTCTGTGGGATTCCTTTTCTCAGTACTTAACCATTCGTGGTGTGGGGCTAGGGGCAGATTTAGATTTTAAGGACCTTGAAGCGATGCAATGTGGAGAGCCCTCTTTAATAAAAAGAATCAAACCTTTGAATATACAATTAGACACAGGGCCTTGAAAGGGACCTGTGCCAGTGAAGGGTCCTGAAACTTAAGTTTTGTTCCCTTCACGGTAAATAAAATGATCAGGTTAGGGGATCAGTGCTCGAGACTGGGCACTGCTCTTCCTGATCACTTCCTCCCCCTGGGCTTCAGGTCCCCATTTAAAAAGTAGCCCAGGGTATTCTGGAATCCCTTCCAGCTCCCACCTTCTGAGTTCAGCAGGGCTAATAGTTCGCAGGCAGCAGGCAGAGTAGGTTCAAAGAGTTCAAAGTTAATGTAGTTCCAGGTAGCATAGTTTTTTCCTTTGAGAAATGAATGGGTGGGCCATAACACCCTTCAAGGATGTCTTTTTCTAGTTCTAATGTTCTGTGCAAAGGCTTCATATTTCTGCCTGTATCTTCCTCTAGCCAGCGGGGCAGTGTCTCTGTGTGCATGTGTCCTCACTGGAAGCTGCAGGTTTGAAAAACAAAGCACCTCTTCTAAAGAGGATGGAGCTGGGCAAATGGCCATTGCATATTTAGTTTCGCTGGAGCATTTTATTTTGAGAGAGACCAAAGTGTGCCTTTAACTTTGATGTCAACATAGGCAGCCTGCCCAGATTAGACAAGGAGGAAACTCACTAGCTGAAAAGCTTTGGATACTAAAGAATTAGGCAGCAGAGGCCAACTCCATCCATTCTTCTTAGCCCTGTCCCAGGCAGGAAGCTCAACACCATGAGCCAAATGTTTTAAGAAGAGCTGGATCCCAAATATGAGGGGGGACCCTCCCAAAAAAGTGGAATTTATTTATAAAAAATTGTGTATTTATTCTTGCATGTTTAAACTTCAGTCACCTTCAAAGAACTCTCGCTTGATGCAATATACCTATCGAGATGCCTTTTCCACTGCTTAAAACAGTCTTTGAACTCATCAATTTTGATGCCTTTTAGTGCTTTTACTGTTTTTTTGTTTTGCCTGCTCCACATTGGCAAAATATTTCCCTATGAGGATTTTTTCATCCGGGAAGACAAAAAAGAAGTCATTTGGGGCGAGATTGGGTGAATAGGGAGGGTGGGGTATGAGGGTCATTCTGTTTTTGGTAAAAAACTGCAGTATGGGCAGGAACATTGTCATGGTGGAAGAACCAGCCACCTGTTTGCCACAACTTGGGATGTTTCTTCGGTAAATCGTGATGCAACCTTCTCAAAACTTCCAGATAAAAGCTTTGGTTGACC
This sequence comes from Tarsius wallacei, assembly GCA_963574415.1. Lineage (NCBI taxonomy): Eukaryota > Metazoa > Chordata > Mammalia > Primates > Tarsiidae > Tarsius > Tarsius wallacei. The sequence goes on from CAUYQG010163299.1 coordinate 65,948, forward strand.
ATTTGATCTGAAGGAACAAATCCTGGGTGTACTACAAGGGATCTGTTTTCTTTCTTTCTTTCTTTCTTTTTTTTTGGTCCCCCTTGTATAAATCTTGGGAGTGGGTTGTAGTAAAAACTAAACTTGACTAAGAGTCAGACATTGGCTGTCTTACTGTCTATTGACTGTGCCTCAATTTTCTCATCTGTAAAATGGACATGTAGGCCTGTATCTTTGGGGCACATTTCTGCTCTTCTATTCAGTCTAACTTTCTGCTGCACCTAGTCTTTAAAGAGATTTAAAGCTAAACCAAAGCTTATGCCTCAGCTTGAGTTCAAGAATGGGGCTCTGCCTAGAACTTGAGGAAGAGTAAATCCTGAGGAAGCATCCCTCAACTCCTGGAAAGCCTACAGGGCAGTAAAGTGAACCCGGAGACCACTTACAGTGTAGAAGTTGAGAGACAACTGACTTTCAAATGTGCCCATGCTCCCATTCTTCACGTGAACAGTGGCCACTCTGAAAAGGGGAGAGAATTTTGCATAAGGACTGAAACATGCCTGATTGATAGGGACTGCAGCACACACACAAGGCGGCCAGCCCTCCATGCTGCAGAGCAACTTACCTCTGGTCAAAGGCAGCCTGGTTCACCAAGTAGGTGGAATGGTAAGTGCAGGAGAAGGAGTAGTTGACAGGCTGGTTCTTAACGATCACTGTGCTGTCGTTGGAAACAATGTGGCTGTAGAAATGGTAGATGGGTGGCTTGTACTGGAGAAAGGAAGAAGGCAGTCAGGGGTGCCCTATGACCCCCCCGATGGGAATGAGGGTTCTGAGAAAAGCGGATGAAAACAACTCACGAAAAAGCCTTAAGGAGTGGCATCCACTCCTTTTGTCTGTGGGTGAGCTGATGCATTTTATAAAACACTGAGTCCACTAAACCAGTGGCTCCAAATCTTTTTGGGTGGGTCCCCCCTCATATTTGGGATCCAGCTCTTCTTAAAACATTTGGCTCATGGTGTTGAGCTTCCTGCCTGGGACAGGGCTAAGAAGAATGGATGGAGT
>CAUYQG010163300.1:0-13679 GCA_963574415.1 Tarsius wallacei
ATGAACACAGATACTAAAATTCTCAACAAGATTCTAGCAAACCAGATCCAACAACACATCTCAAAAATCATCCATCATAACCAAGTAGGCTTCATCCCCAGGATGCAGGACTGGTTCAACATCCATAAGACCATAAATGTAATTAAATTCGTCAACAGATGTAAAGACAAAAATCACATGATTATAACATTAGATGTAGAAAAAGCTTTTGATAAGATCCAGCACCACTTCTTGATAAAAACCCTCGAACATCTAGGCACAGATAGAACATACCTCCCAATAGTAAGAGCCATCTATGAGAAACTGAGAAACCCATAGCCAATATAATGCTAAACACACATAAATTGGAAGCATTTCACCCAAAAACCGGAACTATACAAGGATGCCCACTCTCACCCCTCCTGTTCAACATAATATTGAAAGTCCTAGCTAGAGCAATCAGACAGGAGAAGAAAATCAGAGTTATCCAAATAGGAAACATGGAAGTCAAGTTATCCCTCTTTACTGACAATATGATCCTATGCCTCAAAAACCCAAGAGAATCTGTCACTTGCACTGATAAAGCACTTTGACAAAGTCTCAGGGTATAAAATTAATGTGCAAAAGTCAATCGCATTCCCATACACCAACAATAAATAAACAAAAACCCAAATAAAAAGCACAAACTCATTCACAATAGTCACAAAAAAATGAAATACCTTCTGGAATCTCTATCCTATTCCATTAGTCTATATGCCTGTTCTTGTACCAATACCAGGCTGTTTTGATTATTGTAACTTTATAATAAAGCTCAAAGTCTGAGAGCATGTTGCTTCCTGCTTTGGTTTTTTTGTTTGTTTTTGTTTGTTTTTGTTTTTTTGCTGTGAATCGTTTTGGCTATTCACGGTCATTTATGTTTCCATATGAATTCTTGTATTGCTTCAAGGTCTGAGAAGAATGCTGCTGGTAATTTAATGGATATTATGTTAAATCTATGGATTGCCTTGGGTAATCTCAACAATGTTGATTCTTCCAATCCATGAGTATGGAATATTTTTCCATTGTTTGTGTCATCTTTGATTTCTTTGAGAAATGTTTTGTAGTTTTTGTAGTAAAGGTCTTTCAGGTCTCTGATTAGGAACGAGCCAAGGGATTTCATTTTTTTGTGCCATTTCCCAAGAACTAAGCCCTTCAAGCTGCTTTCCAGCCAGGTTGGGAGGTAACAGGCCCCAAGGGCAAACTCTGAAGCTGCAGACAGTTCTCAGCAGGGCACATTGCCTGAGCACACCTGAGGTCCTGAGGCTGTCTGCACCTTGACATTCAGATCGCAGACTGCCTGAGGCCAAGGCAGAAGCCAGGTGGGATGCATTGCTATAAAAACCTCTCACCCCCCTTGTGAAGTCTTCTGGACTGGCTCTGCACAATACCATTACCCCAGTGGCCTGGGATTCCATCTTAATCCCCACTGGGGCAGCTAAGAGTACACTCTTGCAAGTGCTTAAGCTGCTTTTCTCTGAAGGCTCAAAACAGACTGAGAACTTTGGAAATCCCAGAGCCCTGTCCTCAGCCTAGGCTGCCTGGGTACTTTCTTGGAGCAAAACTCGCCATTATAGCTGGCTTTCTCCCACAAGTGCCACCTCCTGACTGGAAGTCAACAGTACAGCCCACCATATTGGATACAAAACCACAGCTTTGGGGAAGGCATGATCCCAAGAGCCTGCTAACAATACTTTCCATCCACTCCAGCCACTCGGGACATCATGAGCCAGTGCAGGTGCACAGCACAGGTTTGTCACATCTGACCATTAAGAAATTCACCACACCAAGACTATGAATAATCAAGGGAACATAGGTGCCCATGTCAGCCCCCTGCCAACCTCAAATAAGAAGAAATTGTCTACCTAAATGAGAAGGAACCAGAAAAATAAGTCTGACACAATGAAAAAACAGTGTTCTCCAGCACCCCCAAAAGACCACCCCAACTCTTCAGCAAAGAATCCTAACCAAAATGAAGTTTTTGAAATATCAGACATAGAATTCAAAAGGCTAATATAAAATTGATTAATGAACTTCAGGAGAAAACTGAAAACCAACACAGCAAAATTTAAAAAATGATTCAGGACATGAATTTAAAAGTCTCCAAAGAGATAGACAAATTTTTTTTAAAAATAAAAAAATTCTGGAAATGAAAGAATAATTCAGGGAAGTGCAAAATGCAGTGGAAATTTTAACAATAAACTAAAACATGCAGAAGAAAGGAACTCAGAACTTGAAGACAAGGCTTTTGAATCAACCCAGTCAGAAAATAGTAAAGAAAAAAGAAACAAGAGAACAAAATAAAGTCTCCAAGAAATGTGGGATTATGAAAAATGTCCAGACCTAAGAATCATAGGCACTCCTGAGGAAGAAGAGAAAGCAAGGGTTTGGAAAACCTATGTGAAGGAATAATGAAAGTAAACTTCCCTGGCCTTGACAGAGATCTAAACATACAGGTACAAGAAGCCCAAAGAACCCCCAGAAGATTCACTGCAAAAAAAGTCAGCCCCAAGGCATATAATCATCCAGTTATGTAAAGGTAATGTGAAGAAAAGAATTTTAAGAACAGTGAGACAAAACCACCAAATAACTTACAAAAGTAAACCTAGTGGACTTCTCAGAAGAAACTGTACAAGCCGAAAGGGATTGGGGTCCCATTTTCAATCTCCTCAAACAAAATAACTGTCAACCAAGGGTTTTGTATCCCACAAAACTAAATTTCATAAATGAAGGAGAAATGGCATCCTTTGCAGACAAACAAATGCTGAAGGAATTTGTCACCACTAGAACAGCTCTATGAGAAATATTCAAAGGAGTTCTAAATACTAAAGCAAAAAAAAAAAAAAACAGTAGAAAAACATAGGAAATCATAAAGTTCACAGGCCTTATGGAACATCTACACAATATAGAAAATAACTGAATATATAAAACAACCAGATAACAACTAGTATGGTGAATGGAATAGTACATTACATACATATTAATATTAACTCTGAACATAAATGGCCTCAATGGCCTAAATGGCCTAAAAAGATACAGAGTGGCAAAATAGACTAAAAATATACAACCCAAATATCTGCTGCCTTCAGGAAACCTACCTAACTCACATAGACTCAGGAAAAATAAATGGAGAAAAATATTTGATGTAAATGGAAATAAAAAATGAGCAGGAGTAGCCATTCTCATATCAGGTAGAACAGAATTTAAATTAACAACAGTAACAACGATAAAGATGGCTATTATATAAGGATAAAGGGGTCAATCCAATAAGAAGACATAACAATTTTAAATATATATGCATCTAACACCAGAGTCCCCAGTTTTATAAAACAAATTCTACTAGACCTAAAAAAAGAGATAGACAGCAATACAATAATAGTGGGAGACTTCAATACCCCACTGTCAATGGTTGAGAGATCATCAAAGTAGAGAGTCAACAAAAAAAGTGGAGTTAAACCAGATTCTAGAACAAATGGAACAAACATCTACAGAATAGTCCAACTCCAAACTACAGAATATACATTTTTCTCATCAGCACATAGAACATTCTCCAAGATAGACTATGTGGTTGACTACGAATCAAATTTTAATAAACTCAGAAAAATAAAAGTTGTATCAAGCACCTTCTCAGACAACAGTGAAATATAAATAAAAATTAAATTAAAACTAACTCCAACAAGATCTCATGAAACCAAACAAACGCATGGTTAAACAATGTGCTCCTGAGTGATCCTTGGGTCAACAATGAATTCAAGATGGAAATTTAAAAATTCCTTGAAACAAATAACAACAATGAAACAAGTTATCAAAACCTCTGGGACACAGTCAAAGCTGAGCTCAGAGGAAAATGTATAACTCTTAAGGCCTACATTAATAAGACTGCAAGATTACATATGGACAGCCTAACATCACACCTCAAGAAAATAGAAAAACATAAACAAACTAAACCCAAAGCTAGAAGAAAGGAATAATGAAAATTAGAGCAGAATTAATTAAAATTGAAATAAAAAATAAAAAGACTCAATTTTAAAAAATTGTTTAAGTGAAAAGACAATCAAAACTGATAGACTGCTAGCTAAGTTAAGAAACAAAGAGAGAAGACTCAAATGAGCTCAATCAGAAATGGAAAAGGAGACATTGCAACTGATACCTTGGACATTCAAAAGATAATCCGAGACTATTATGAACAACTCGTGCAAACAAATTACACAATCTAGATGAAATGGGTAAACTCTTGGAAACATACAACCCCCCAACCTTGAATCAGAAATTAATAGAAACTCTGAACAGACCAATAATGAGTAGTGAGATTGAAACAGTAATTATACGTCTCCCCAAAAAAGAGTCCAGGTCCTGTTGAATTCACAGGTGAATTCTATCAGACCTTCAAAAAAGAATTGGTACCAATTTTACTGAAGCTATTCCAAAAGATTGAAGAGGAGAAAATCCTTCCTGACTCATTCTACAAGGCCAGTATCACTCTGATACCAAAGCCAGGAAAAGACACAACAAAAAAAGAAAACTACAGACCAATATCTCTTATGAACAGAGCTGCAAAAATCTTCAACAAGATATTAGCAAACTGAATTCAACAGTACATAAAAAATAATAATAATACACCACGACCAAGTGGGTTTTATTCCAGGGATACAAGGGTGGTTCAACATATACAAGCCAATAATGTGACCCACTACATAAACAGAATTAAAAACAAAAAATCATATGATCATTTCAATAAATGCAAAAAATAGCATTTGATAAAATCCAGCATCTCTTCACGATAAAAACCCTCAACAAAATAAGCACAGAAGGAACATTCCTGAAAATAATAAGAGCCATATATGACAAACCCACAGCTAATGCCATCCTGAATGTAGAAAAGTTGAACATTCTCCTTTAGAACTGAAATAAGGCAAGGATACCCACACTTTCACCATTGCTATTCAACAGAGTACTGGAAGTCCTAGCCAGAGCAATCAGGCAAAACTAAATTAATTAACTAATTAATTAAGTAATTAAAATAAAGTTTACCCAAATTGGAAAAGAAGAAATCAAATTATCTCTGAATATTGGCATGATCTTATACCTAGGGAACCTTAAAGACTCCTCCAAAAGACTCCTGAACTTGATAAATGAATTCAGTAAAGTTTCAGGATACAAAAGCAACACACTGCTATAAGCCAACAGCAACCAAGCTAAGAATCAAATCTAGAACTCAATTTCATTTGAGTTGAATGAATCCAGCAAAAAAGCTAAAATGCCAGCCAAAAAGCTAAAATACCTAGGAATATATTTAACTAAGGAGGTGAAAAATCTCTACAAAGAGAACTACAAAACAAACTCTGATGAATAAAACTATAGAGGACACAAACAAATGGAGAAACATTCAATGCTTATGAGCTGGAAGAATCAACATTATTGAAATGACCATATTACCCAAAGTAATCTATGGGTTCAATGAAATACCTATTAAACTACCAACGTCATTTTTTACAGAATTAGAAAAAACAATCCTAAAATTCATATGGAACCAAAAAAGAACCAGAATAGCCAAAGCAATCTAAGCAAAAAGAATAAAGCTGGAGGCATCACATACCTGACTTCAAATAATACTACAAGGCGGAAGTAACCAAAACAGCATTGTACTGGCATGAGAACAGACTTGTGGACCAATGGAACAGAACAGAAAATCCAGAAATAAACCCAAATACCTACAACCAACTGATCTTTGACAAAACAGACAAAAACATACACTGGGGAAAAGACACCCTATTCAACAAATGGAGCTGGGATAATTGGATAGCTACATGCAGAAAAATGACACTTGATCCCTATCTCTCCCCATGTACAAAAATTAACTCAAGATGGACTAAAGGCTTAACTGTCTGACCTGAAACCATAAAAATACTAGAAGAAAACCTAGGAAAAACTCTTATGGACATCAGCCTAGGCAAAAAAAAGGTATGGCTAAAGTCCCAAAAGCAAATACAACTAAAACAAAAATAAACAAGTGGGACTTAAACTAAAAAGCTTCTGCACAGACATTTTTCAAAAGAAGATATACAAATGACCAAAAAACAAGTGAAAAAATTCTCAACATCACTAATCATCAGGGAATGCAAATTAAAAACAAATCAGAATGTCCATCATTTAAAAATCAAAAGGAAATGTTTATACACTGTTGGTAGGATTGTAAATTAGTACAACCTCTATGAAAAGTGGTATAGAGATTTCTCAAACAGCTAAAAATAGATCTACCATTTGATCCAGCAATTCCACTATTAGGTATCTACCCAAAAGAACAAAGATCATTATATTAAAAAGACACCTGTACTTGCATGTTCACTGCACACAATTCACAACTGCAAAGATGTAGAATCAACCTAAATGTCCATCAACTGGTCAGAGGATAATGAAAATGTGGTGTATATATACACTATGGAATACTATTCAGTTATCAAAAAGAACGAAATAATGTCTTTTGCAGCAACTTGGTGGAATTGGAGAACATCATCCCAAGTAAAGTAAATTAAATTAGGAACAGAAAATCAAACACTCCATGTTCTCACTTACAAGTGGGAGCTAAACTAAGCATACGCAAAGACATAGAGGATGGTGTAATGGACACTGGAGACTCAGAAGGACGTGGGGAGGAAAGGAGTAGAGGGGCCAAAAAAAATCACCTATTGGTTACAATGTGCATAGGTGTGAGTGATGGGTTCTCTTAAAACCCAGATAAAAAACGATTAGTATCCCCCAAAGGCATTGAAAAAATAGTCATATCACTGAAAAAGCAGTCTTAAACAATAAATAAATAAGTATAGCTGGTTCCAATAAAATTTTATTTGTAAAAGAGACAGTTGGTCAAATTTCTGACCCTTATACTATAGAATTTGCTTCATTCAACCAATTATTATTGGGAAAACTCCAGCCAAAGGATTGATGGTCAAAATTGAAAAGTATTTAAATGCACATCTAGGAATTTTTTTAACATTTGAGATGAGTGTCAGACTAATAGACAATACATATTGTTACAAAGCAGAAATAATGCAACAGTTAAAAATGAGAGGAAATGTAAGACAGAAAAATGAAAATAGAAAAAACCTCATTGTTGTACAGTCAACAAATCAGCAATAAAGTATAATGAAAAAACACTAAAAAAACAGATAGCAAAGGTTAAATAAGAAAATGGGGATGCTCAAGTCATTTTAAAAGATAATCATTAAAACAAAAATACAAACCTTCCCAAATACCACAAATAAATTATCAATTAAAGAACAAAGAATATGTATCTTGTAGAGAAATGAACAAAGCAAGCATAACAAAATACACATAATTAATGATATTATGTTGTAGTTAAGATGAAAATTGTCAGTCATACCAGTAAATGTTATTATTATTATTATTATTGCCTATTAAAAGAAAGAGGTTTTCAATTTGGTATGAAATAAGACCCAACTCTAGGCTGTATATAAGAGACATGATTAAAACAAGGTGATCCATAAAGGCTTTTGCAAAAGAAGTAGGTAATAGAATACCAGGCAAATAGAAACAAAACAAAAAGGCAGGTGTAGCAATCATTGCATCAAAGTTGATGTGACAAAGATGAATGTTTTTTAATGATAAAAGCCACAATTCACAATGGAGATATAATATAAGAATATTTACACACTAAACAACAAAGCAACGGTCTTTATGAAGCAAAAATTCAAGAGATGCAAGGATTCAAAAACTAAGACACAATAATAGAAGGCACAAATACATCACATTCAGTATAAGTCAATCACACGGACAAAAAGTAAGGAAATAAAAAGTTTAAACAACCTAATCAATTCAGCAGATCTTGTGAATTTATACTGAACTCTATACCCTGCAAACAGAGAACACAAATATTTTTCTAGTGCACATAGCATATTTGCCAAAATTGTTCACAGTTAGGTTATAAAGAAAATATCAATGTCTTAGTCTATTTGTGTTGCTATGAAGGAATACCTGACGTTGGATAAATTATAAAGAAAAGAAGTTTATGTGGTGCTACAGGCTATACGAGAAGCATGGCACCAGCATATACTTGGCTTCTGGTGAAGGCTTCAGGCAGTTTCCACTCATGGTGGAAGGTGGAAGGCAAAGGGAAGCTGGCATATGTAGAGATCACATGGTGATAGAGGCAGCAAGTTGGGGAGGGAGGTACCAGGCTCTTTTCTTAAAAACCAGCTCTTGCAGGAGCTAATTAAGGATGGCACCAAGCCATTCATGAAGGATCCACCCCCACGATCCAAATACCTCCCAGTAGGTCTAACCTCCAACACTGGGATCAAATTCCAACAAGATATTTGGAGAGGCCAAATGCCCAAATCATTGTAACTATCCCTCCTTCCATAAGTGCATTACAAATAAATGACACAAACGTACTGAAGGGTATGGAAAATAAAAGAACTAACCTAAGAAACTCTGAAACCAGTATTTTGACAGACTACTATAAAGCTACAAACAAAAAGAACTGTATACAAATACTGTAATTGAGCTAATAAATATGATTTACACATGGGTATGAGTTAGTAATTTAGTAACTACTTTAGGTATATGCTAGTATTGATCAAATAAGTGACTATATACTGTAGATAATGAGAGCAAGAAGCAAACTGTTGTGTTAGATTGGAATTCAGAGACATTCATATGAACTTATGGTTTTAAATATACATACAGACTGGTATAGAAATAGACATGGAGTGTGGATATATGCGTTAGTATACATGCTCAACTATGCTTACTGAGAGGCCTAAAATCAATGATATCTAAATTGCTGCAAGCACACCCAGCATCCAGAATTTGGTATCTAAACACTGTTCTCCAATATAAGGAATGAGAACTCTTTGAAGAAGCAATTGATTCCAGGGCAAAATTAAGTAAAATAAAAAATGAATCAGGAATACATTTTGTGATGCAAGAAAATGAAATTGATAAGAATACAAGAAAAAGGAATTGATAAGAATGTGCCAAAAGAATGCAGGAGCTCAATGACTCTGAAGCTGCTCCCAATGGTCAAAACTGAAACATTCTGAACAACAAAATAAATCATAATAGTATTGACTTATAACCTGAAGAATAACAGAAATGCCCATGAGCCTTTTCTAATGTAAATAAATAATTATATAAATAAAGAAGGATAGCTGTTCCTTGCAGATTAACTCCAGTTAATAAATGTGGAAGGAATAAGGATAATGAGAAATCACCATTAGGCAAACACTGCAGTCATAATAGTCAGAGGCAAAGAGCTACCAGTGAATGCTAAAATCTGTAGAAAAATACTTGGGGAGAAACACAATGCTAGCATAATCTCAAAGTATTTCCCCACAAGATAATTCATCAGTGCTTCCCTTCGCAGTAGAGAAACTTGGCAGACACCATATTAATGAAGGGATCAATTCTAACACAACCAGTCATAAGACATGCCATTTTCTGCATCATCTGATAGGATGCACCAAGAAAGACACATCACGTCTGTGATCTTGCCAAAACTACATACCCACAAAAACTGTCATGAGAAAACATTAGATAAATCCAAATTGAGAAATATCTACAAACTAACTGACCAATACTTTTTTGAAAGTGTCAAAAAAGAAAGACTAAAAAATTAGGCCAGATGTGGTTGCTCAAGCCTGTAATCCCAGCACTTTGGGAGGCCGAGGTGAGAGTATTGCCTCACTCCAGGGGTTCAAAACCAGCCTGGGCATCTTGGCACGACCTGGTCTCTATAATAAATCAAAAAATTAGTTGGTAGTGGTGGTGCATGCCTGTAGTTCCAGCTACTTGGAAGGCTGAGGTGGAAGGATTGCCGGAACCCAGAAGGTTAAGGCTGTGGTGGCCATGAGTGTGCCACTGTACTCCAGCCTGGGTGACAGAGTGAGACTCTGACCCAAGAAAGGCTAAAAAATTATCACAGATTGGAGGAAACTAAAAATCTACAACAACTAAATAAAATGTGGGATTCTGAATAGGATATTGGAACAGAAACTGCTATCAGGAAAAAAACTGATGAAACGGAATAGTTTTGCTAATCTTATTGTACTTATGTGAATTTCCTGATTTTGATAACTTTTTTATTGCTGTATGGATTTTTAACTTTAGGGAAAGCTGAGTGATGGCTACAGGAGGACTCTGTCACCTTTTCACAACATTTCTGAAAGTCTAAAATTATTTCAAAAGAAAAAGCTTTTAAAATATTACAGTGCTCTCAAAGAGATAACATATTTTGCCACCAGATCTGAGCACTTCCTATTCTTACTACACAGAAAATCTAGTTGATTGGGGCACTAATACTAAAAAAATCTCCCAATTTCCTTGTTTTGTTTTGTTTTTAAAGAAATCTTCTCAAGAAAAGAAATAAAACATACTTCATCTTTAAAGATTTATTCATAATTGTTAAAAATATTATCATCCAAAAATGTCTTGCTTTCTCTCATTCATGATTAACTATTTCCTCATGTGTTTTGCAATTTTAGATTGTGAGGTCATATTTGTGGGTTCCATGTATGGAAATACTGAATAGAACTTTCCCTTAAGCTATTATATCCTTATTGTAAAAATAAACTACTACAATGAGGGAGAAAGTGGGGCCAAAACTCTGCCATGAAAAATTTTAAGTATTATATTTAATGTGTTCATCAAGTCAGATTCAGACACATCTTGCCTAATAGTTTCATTCTAGATTTTCTTCTTGTAAAGGCAAACACTTCTATATAGAGCAGCTTCTGTATTCCCTATGTCCAAGAATCATCCAGACAAATTTAAACAAGATTTAAAGGCCACTTAACAATTTAAATCCCTATAAAGCAATAGGATAAGATATTCCTTAACAGAGGCTATTTCATTAGTTAATTTTAAAGCCTTCTAGTTCTAAAGAAACATGTTCTATTTTCCGAATTTAGAAAAACTCAAAATTGATCTTGAATTTCAGGGGGCAAGGTGTCTATAGTTTTCATTGAACCAACTCCTCTATGGCTTAACCAAATTTTCTAGAAGACAATCTGATCTCAGTAACAAAAGTCAGTGCAAAATAGCTTAGTGGACCCAAATGTCTCCAACTGAATTCCAAAAACAGAACACTGCTGACTTTCTGTCCATTCTTCAGTGTGGGGCATGTTTCAGAGCCAGTGGCAATGTGATACAAGAGGGATTAGATGCAAAGTGTTTGCTGGAGAGCCAAGGTCTACAATGGCAGGAAAATGATCAGGAAACACTCAAAACTGGCAAAGATCAAAGGTAGGTATTTGATAGCTGATATGAAACAAGGAATTCAGGGAAGGGCATCAAGATTAGGACAAGCCACTCTGAAGGGAATGGCTGCTGGGGCAGGAGAGCTGCGTGTGTGAGATTTCGGTGGACCAGAGAGTTTGCCTAGGACCTCCCTATACAATACTTCATACTCTTTCTGGGTTAACTAAATGGGTTGAAATTGACATCAGTTGAACCAAGCAATTTTGAGTGCCAGCAATGAGGATGAGGCTCTCAAGTCTTTTATATGATCTTATTGGTTCTTCCCAAACAGCAATGCAAGATTAGTATTAATAAACCTAGCCTAAAAATAAGATAATTGAGGTTTACAGGTATTGAATAGTTTGCCTAAAATTTCATAACTAGGAAGTGGCAAGGCAGATATCTGAACATGTACCTGTCTGATGCTAAAGCCTGTGCTCTTAAAATGATGCTAAATGTAACCTACTAATCTGAATTGGAAGAGTCATTCCTGCACCTGAGGATTAGTACATAGATCTCCCTTGAGTCTGCTACCCACTGGAGTGCTCTCATGGTTTTGTGATATTCATGGCATGGGAGAAAGCTTTCAATTCATCCATCTCCACACCGTGCCAGAGGCTACTTAAGTTGGAGAATCATTGAACTTCCTAGAAAATCACAACAATTTGTACAATGTTATAAGCCATTTTTGAAATGTAGTAATAATAAACTCAGTTCTCTGTTGATTTTCTAAACTGATGATATGGTGTCAAAAAGATATAAATAATTAAGATGAATTAATATAGTCTGCTGAGGAGTCAAATAAAAACAAAGAGGCTGGAAGCCAAGAATGCATTAGTTGTAATAAAAAAATCCTTCCTCTTGATTTCTGCACCAAAATTGTCTCTCTGATTTAATGCCAACACCAACATCTATTTCAGAATTTTAATTATTAGAAAGCAGCAACTTTGCCGGGCTGGTTTTGTTGACATTAATTTCAAGCACGAATGAAATCTGTTTTTTCTAGGTGAAAACATACTATATCCCAAGAGTTTACAGAATTTTTTAAAAAATAAAATGAAATTTTACAAAATTATATTCTGACTTATTAAGAAAAATTGACACAATGCTACATGTATCTGCACTATTGGGTACAGATCCTAAGGGAAACAACTAGCTAAAATGTCCTGGTTTAGTGCTCACATGCAGAAACTGCCTGATTCTTTTTTTTCAATAGTTAATATACTTATTTATTTTATATATACTTTATTTTTAAGATGTGGGGTACAAAGTTTGGGCCTCTCTTTGGTCCCCACTTTGCCTAGTTTAAGATCAGGTAAGCTTATTGATGCTCTGTTCCCCCACCCCCACCCCAGCAGTATCCCGCTACTGCCAATCCCTTTCTTACAGTATTATGGTAAATGTGTAGGGTCCACTTAGGAGTGAGAACATATGGTATTCCGTTCTTTGTTTCTGTGATAGATTACTGAGTATTAGAGACTCTAAAGTCATCCAAGTTGCTGCAAAGTCAGTATGTTTGTCCTTCTTTATGGCTGTGTGACATTCTATCATGTATATATACCACATGTTTTTTTATCCAGTCCAGTTTTGATGGGCAGCAAGATTGGTTCCATGTTTTTGCTATTGTGAATAGTGCTGCAATAAACATGCATGTGCAGGTATCTTTTTTGTAGAATGATTTGAGTTCCTCTAGGTATATTACCAGTAGGGGGATTGCTGGGTCATATGGAAAGTCAGTTTCCAGTTCTTTCAGAAATTGCCACACTGTTTTTCATAGAGGTTGAATTAGTTTGCATTCCCACCAGCAGTGTAGAAGCGTTCCCTTTTCTCCACATCCTCACCAGCGTCTGTTGTTGTTTGTTTTATTAATGATGGCCGTTCTTACTAGGGTTAGGTGGTATCTCAATGTGGATTTGATTTGCATTTCTCTGAATAGTGAGGCTGAGCACTTTTTTGTGTCTGTTGGCTGCCCATATATCTTCTTTTGAGAAGTGTCTATTCATATCTTTTGCCCACTTTTTAATGGGGCTGTTTGTTTTTTTCCTTTCAGCATGTTTGAGTTCCTTGTAGATCCTGGATATTATTAGACCTTTCTGAGATATACAGTTAACAAATACTTTTTCTAATTCTGTGGGCTGTCTCTCCACTCTCTTGATGGTTTCTTTTGCTTTGCAGAAGCTTTTCAGTTTACTGAGGTTTCACCTGTCTGTCTTATCCCTTATGGTCTAGATACCTGGGGTTTTGATCAGGAATTGGTTGACTACTCTAATTTCTGTAAGGGTATCACCTGTGTTTTCGAAGGTTCTTTTTTTAAAATCTTTTATTTTAAATATGTGGGGTACAATTCAGGGTTAGGTATACAAATGTTCATTATGCAATTACTCTTGTTGATGAGGTGTGCCCCTCAT
>CAUYQG010163301.1:0-80466 GCA_963574415.1 Tarsius wallacei
AGCTCCCAAAGTGCTGGGAGTATAGACTTGAGCCACCACGCCGGGCTCCCATAAGTTGTTTTTTTTTTTGAGTTGGAGTCTCACTCTTACCAAGACTGGAGTGCAGTGGCTCACTCACAGCCACTGCAGCCTAGACCTGCTGTGCTCAGGCGATCCTTCCACCTCAGCCTTCCAAGTAGCTGGAACCCTACAGGTATGTGCCATCACACCCAGCTAATTTTTTGATTTATTGTAGAGATGAGGTTTCGCCAAATCGCCCAGGCTGGTCTCGAACCCTGGACTCAGGCAATCCTCTCGCCTCTGCCTTCCAAAGTGCTAGGATTACAGGCTTGAGCTTCCACACCCGGCTTCCCATTTGTTTTTGTTTTTGTTTTGTTTTTTTTGAGTTGGAGTCTCACTCTGTCACCCAGACTGGAGTGCAGTGGCCACTCCTGGCCACCGCAGCCTCGACCTGCTGGGCTCCGGCGATCCTTCTACCTCCAAGTAGCCGGAATTACAGGCACGCACTACCATGCCCGGCTGATTTTTTTATTTATTGTAGAGATGAGTTCTCGCCAAGTTGCCCAGGTGGGTCTCGAACCCGCGGGCTCAGGCAATCCACTCACCTCAGCCTCCCAAAGCGTGGGATTACAGGCTGAGCCACCGAGCCCGGCTCCCATTTGTTTTAATAAACCAATACCTCTCCCTACTGGACCTGCAGGTGACTTCTTTGGAATAGGTAGACATTACACGTAAGCCCTCTCAGATTTGGGGTTACCGCATTACAATAGGCATAGTTGGCAAGATATTCCAGAGAAAGCCCCTTATTGTAGTGGCCATGGGAGTGACAGAGTGGGGAAGAATGTTGCTGGAGAAATACCAAGGTGAGTCACTGGTTCAATGTGGTTCAAAGTTTCCAGCTTGTTAGATAGCTGGGGGCCTCTATGTGAGTATGGTGATGCCCCAAAATATTGGCTGGACTGCTGGCATTATTGAAAGCTGTTGGCCAGGCACGGTGGCTGAAGCCTGTCATCTCAGCACTTTCCGAGGTTGAGGCAGGAGGATTGCCTGGGCCCATGGGTTTGAGACCAGCCTGGGCAACTTGGTGAGACCGCATCTCTACAATAAATCAAAAAATTAGCCGAGCGTGGTGCTGTGTGCCTGTAGTTCCAGCTACTTAGAAGGCTGAGGGCAGAAGGATACCTGAGCCCAGCAGGTTGAGGCTGCGGTGGCCATGAGCATGCCACTGCACTCCAGCCTGGGCGACAGAGTGAGAGACTCTAACTCAAAGAAAAAAAAAAACAGTTAGAAAGGACACTTTCAAGCTGGGTTCGGTGGCTCAGCCTGTAATTCCGCGCCTTGGGGGGCTGAGGTGAGTGAATTGCCTGAGCGCGCGGGTTCGAGACCAATCTGGGCAATTTGGCGAGACCTTGTCTGTACAATAAATCAAAAATCAGCCGGGTGTGGTCGCGCACACCTGTAGTTCCAGCTACTTGAAGGCTGAGGCAGAAGGATCGCCGGAGCCCAGCAGGTCGAGGCTGCAGCGGCCAGGAGCGGCCACTGCACTCAGTCTGGGCGACAGAGTGAGACTGACTCAAAAAAAAAAAAAGAAAGGACACTTTCAGAAGAAAAAGGACAGTTGCGCAGTAAAGCTGTCTGTGGTGTGGCTCCTGCTTTGTGCTCTCTGAGAGGCTACCAAGCAGGAGCTAGCCACTAGGAAGCAGGTGCAGAAATTGCAGCAGGAGTTAAGACGACAGAACTAGAGACACTAGGTTAACTCAGGCGACAGCGCACTTAGGAGAAATGGATTTGATTAGGCAGAAGCTGGAGTTTGAGAGATGAAAGAGAACCCAAAGAGGAAAAGGCAGCAAAGGGTCCCATAAAGGTGACACACAAAAGCCAGGTATGGTAGCTCAAGCCTGTAATTCCAGCACTTTGGGAGACTGAGGCAAAAGGATTGCCTGAGCCCAGGGGTTCGAGACCAGCCTGGGTAACTTGGCAAGACCTCGTCTCTACAATAAATCAAAAAATTAGCCAGGCTTGGTGGCGTGTGCCTGTAGTTCCAGCTACTTGGAAGGCTAAGGTGGAGGGATCGCCTAAGCCCAGCAGGTCAAGGCTGCCTGGGTGACAGTGTAAGACTCCAACTCCAAAAAAACATATATATATATATATTGTTGGCTGGTCGCAATAGCTTGAACCAGTAATCCCAGAACTTTGGGAGGCGGAAGTGAGAGGTTTGCCTGGATCCAGGGGTTCAAGACCAGCTCGAGCAACTTGGCAAGTCCTCGTCACTACAATAAATAAATAAAAAATATTAGTCGGGTGTGAGGGCATGTACCTGTAATTCCAGCTACATGAAAGGCTGAGGTGGAAGGATCACCTGAGCCCAGTAGGTCGAGGCTGTAGTGGCCATGAGCGTGCAACTGCACTCTAGCCTGGGTGAGAGGATGAGACTCCAACTAAAATAAGAACAAGAAGAAGAAGAAGAAAGAAAGAAAGAATCAATGATAAAAACATCATTCTGGAACAGAAGAAATGTATGCCTTTGAAATGAGAAGATGGGAGCAGTGGTGAATGCCTGTTGTCTCAGCTACTCTGGAGGCTAAGGACAGTGTCACTGAGCCCAAGAATTTTAGGCTGTAGTGAGCTCTCGTCATGCCACTGCACTCGAGCCTGGGTGACAGAGTGAGACTGGAGTGGCATGCTCACAGCCACCACAGCCTCAACTTGCTGGGCTCAGGCAATCCTCCACCTCAGTCTTCTAAGCAGCTGAAACTACAGGCACGCTCCACCACACCTGACTAATTTTTTGATGTATTGTAGAGACGAGGTCTCACCAAGTTGCCCAGGCGGGTCTTGAACCCCTGAGCTCAGACAATCCTCTCATCTCCATCTCCCAAAGTGCTGGGATTACAGGTGTGAGCCACTGCGCCAGACTTGGATGATTTAAGTCATGATAATTCTTTGCATTCTATAAGTGTGCTCACTCACCCCGGGAATGCTGTTGATTTAAGTGCCACCATCAGGAGAAGAGACTCATGCACTGTCCCCCAGCTGCCGGCGAACACAAGCTCAGAGCCAGGCTCACATTTGGGGAAAGTGGAGACTGGCATCCAGAGGCCCGGGGAGCACAAACTCTGGGCAGTTTGGGTGAGGGAGGAGAGCATGGCAGGGGAAGCTAGCTCTGCTCCCACCTCAGATTCTTCGTGCTTCTGGGCAAAGCCACACAATAGGATGTGATAAAATCACACACCTGCCGGTGGACACTGAGCCAGTGGATAAGCCAGGCCCCTGTGCACCAGGCTCGAAGCTGGCACTGAGCCACCAGACTGGCTTTTTTGGACGTATCTTTTGAGGGTACCATAGAACCTCAACATGGATCTTGTTTTTCAACAGAGTTATTGATTTGGGTAACAGGAAAAGTAACTGGGAGCCTCATCTGGGGTCTCACATTGCTGCTTTTATTTTTTGTCAGGATATCCTGTTCTTCTAAGTATATGCATGAGAGGCCAAGTCTTTTTTTTTATTTTTTTCGAATCGAAGTCTCACTCGGTCGCCCAGGCTGGAGTTCAATGGCACGCTCGTGGCCACCGCAGCCTCGACCTGCTGGACTCCGGCGATCCTTCCGCCCCAGACTTCCAAGCAGCTGGAACTACAGGGCACACGCCACCACGCCAGGCTAATTCTTTGATTTATGGTACAGATGAGGTCTCGCTATGTTGCTCAGACCGGTCTCCAACTCCTGAGCTCAGACAATCCTCTCACCTCTGCCTCCCAAAGTGCTAGGATTACAAACGTGAGTCACCGTGCCCAGTTTTGCCAAGTCTTGGATACACAACATATACACATTGAAGAGTCAGAGGGAGGAAGTTCTCCATAAAGGGTTTCTCTCTGTGGTCTCCTGACTGGCTTTAGACACAACATCCCCCAAATTTATTGGATTTTAGATTATGGAATTTGGTATTTTTGTTTCTCATCCAAGAAACAACTTTCTCACCACCCTTGGTATACACACTATTCCAAAAAATAAATGTAACAACAACAGAACAAAAGATAGTTCAGGAAACCAGTGAGTCTGAAAAATTCTTTTTCGCCTCTAAAGAATGTGTATGTTTAAGAATCTTACTTCAAGTCGGGCTCTGTGGCTCAGCCTGTAATCCCGCGCCTTGGGAGGCTGAGGTGAGTGGATTGCCTGAGCCCGAGGGTTCGAGACCCGCCTGCGCAACTTGGTGAGACCTCATCTCTACAATAAATCAAAAATTAGCTGGGCGTGGTAGCGCGCGCCTGTAGTTCCAGCTACTCGGAAGGCTGAGGCGGAAGGATCACCGGAGCCCAGCAGGTCGAGGCTGCGGTGGCCGGGAGCGGCCGCTGCACTCCAGTCTGGGTGACAGAGTGAGACTCCAACTCAAAAAAATAAATAAATAAATAAATAAATAAAGTAATAAACAGATAAATGCTGTCATATGTGTGGACCTATAAGAGGAATACGCAAACTTGCCCTGCAGGCTACTAGACCTCTTGCAGCCAGTCCTCTGAGCTCTTTAGGCAGAAAGATACAGGAGAGAGAGAATGCCATCTTCCTCCCTGAGGACTGCCTGAAAGACTAGTGTCTCCCTTTTGTCTTTAATCAACAGTGGTGTTTCTTCTTGCCAACCCTGGCTTACTCTCCGGCTGGTGTTGTAATCAGGAGAAATGTAACCCTGACTTTCTAGAGTAGCAACAACAAGAAGAATATTAGAGACTGTAAGAGCAACCACACAATGAGGATGATGATGATGAACTTTACAGAACACTTGCCACGTGCCAAAAATGGTTCTAAGAATTTACATAACATTTCTCCATTTATTCCTCACAAAATGTCCTCTCCACGAAGCCATTACTGCTATCCCCATATTGCCGGTGAGAAATCTGAAGCACAAAGAGGTGTAGTCGTTTTCCAAAGTCACACAACCAAAAAGAGACAGTCTTGGTATTTGAACCCAGTCTGTTCAATGGTGTTGCACGGAAATGAACCCAGCATCCACAGGTTTCCTTACCAAGGAAATGTGTTCTCAGTTCCAATCCCACCTAAGCACAGACTCCTTTTGTCAAAGAGAGATAAAGTCCACTGTCTGCCACACTAACATGGTAATAACATTGTAACTATCGGGGAGAAGTTAGGCTAGAGAACCAAGATGCTGGAATAGCATGCAACTATTTTCTTACCATGTAAAGAAGCAAAGAGATTTGTTGGAAGTAACTTGTAGCTCAGGCTTACCTGAGTTCAAAATCTGACTCTACAACTTTCTGGAAGTGTGACTGTAGATGAGATACTTGACCTATCTAGGTCTCCAGTTCCCTGTTCTCAGGAAACTACTACCTATCTCATAGGGTTCATTACAAAGATTACATGCAATAATGTATTAAAAGCACCGAGCATAATATCCACCAACATGTAGTCAACACTCAGTAATTGGCTGCAGTTATCATCATTAGCCTCACATTGGAAGGAAGCTAACCTTAAATATAGCATACATGGTGAAGAAGCCTTTGACCAAGCAAAAATGGTCTGACTACAACTTCTTGGTGATTAGTAATCAGAACTCTGAGTGAGGGATGGAGAGTTTCAGAACTGACAGAGTGGCCAAAGGAAGATTTCATGGCTTGTCAAAATTTGGGATAATCGGTCCCATAACTTCAAATCCATTGGATAACATGATTAAAAGTTTCCAATAAAGGAAGTGCAAACTGGTCACAAGGGCTGCCATATAGAGTCTGTTGGGTGTTAATTGAGACAAAGTAACATGTTAAGTACAGATACTTACTTTCTTTCCAGTCTTCTATTTCCTGAGGAGGCAAGCTCCTTTGACATGGAGATGAAGAATGAGAAAAAAACGCAGAAATGAAGAAGTCATGGATAAGGAGAGGATGAAGATAAAGATACAGAGGGTTGAAGAAAGAAGAGGGGTAAATAAGAAAGACAGACTGTAGAGGTTAGGGTTCTAGATATAATAACAACGCATGTTTCATCAGAATTCACAATGTGCTGGTCCCATTATAGGTCCGGTACAATAAGCCAACTCATCCTTACAAGCACCCTATCATTATTCCTATTCTACAGATGAGCAAACTGATTGACAGAGTTTAAGTCACTTAAGGAAATCTCAGCTAGCAAGTAATAGAATCAAGATTAAAACCAGGCAGTTGGAATCCAATTCTGCTCTCAGCCACTCTGGCATATCAGAAGAGACTGGCGTGGTGGCACTCTAAAGAACATTTGAGGAAATGGAAAGTTTGCTAAAGCGATTGTGTAAAGCAAACTTTTGTTGTGTAACATTTCCTTGTCTCTTATATACTCTCAGTTAAAACTGTACTGCAGGTGTAGATTCTTCAGTGCTTTTTTGAGCCAGACCTATGCTTCTTTGGTCACCCTACAAAGACTAGTCTTAGAGCAAGGCCAAGAAAGTTCACTTGCATAGGGGTTGCAAATACAGATATAAACTATAATAGACTATATAGCTATTAAACTGTCATTGTCAGGTTGAGGATTTAACGATCCTAAAAAAAATTACGTATTGGGTACTATGTTCACCACTCAGGAAGTGAGGATACTAACAGCCCAGACTTCACTAAGATGCAACTATGCATGTAAGGAATCTGCAATTGTTGGAGTCGATCATAATCAGTGATTTGTCACAGAAACAAAGAAGAGAGTTCCATATGTTCTCAGTCATAAATGGACCTTGAACAATTATAATGCTATAAGAAAGCGATCGGCAGTAGTGGGAAGCAGTCAGGGGAGGGGGTGGGATTGTCAGTTGAGGGAAACTGACAGGGGAAGGAGGGGCATACCTCACCAACAAGGGTAACTGCAAGATCAGTGTTTATATACCTAACCCTGAAATGTACCCCACATCTTTATACTAAAAATTTTTAAAAAGAAAGCAATCTGCAATTGTGTCCCTTAAATATATATACATATTTGTACTTGGAACATTCCTAAAACCCGAGCTTGAATACAAACATCTAGTTCTCCCTACTCCCCAGTGTGGCTAAAGCCAGGTAAAAAGTCTCACGTACACAATACTTCAGTTAGGCTCAACTTCTGCCTTATGCGTCACCCACATCCTGAAAGTTCTGATTTCTAGGAAAATAGCTCACATGGGCATCTCCTACTGCTCAGTGCTACTGAGTTCCCTGTCTTGTTGCTTCTGAATGAGGACTCTGAGTTTTGCTTGATCTCTCCAATCTTATTGATCCTTGGGCTCAACTTATTTCTTGTGTTGACCTTTGACATCAATTTGGCCTCCCCCGTTTGATTTCCATTTCTTTTCTAAATCCATTGCTTACTGGATATGTCATGCATCTTTCTTAGGAGTCATGAATTTCAATATCTTGAAGTTGCATAACAGAAGCCATGGAGAACAAAAAATACGTATTGTCTATGGTATACGAGATGTAATTTTTTTACGTTTCCCTCTTTATAAGACAGTACTGCTTTTTTTTTTTTTGCAACTCAACAAAAGCTTCTGAGAAAACCATATTATCATAAATGCATAATGAGTGTATTGTCAACAAAACTAACAAAACCGTCATGCATGTTGACCTTAAACTTTATCTCTTCAACTTCAAATCTTTGCATAAGTTGGTCCTGTCCTTCTACATCTTGAAAAATGAAGAACTCCCAAAAGGAATCAGATATCCATTCTGAGCAACAAAAATGACACCTCATCAAATAGCAAAAACCATCTTCTCCAGTAAATTTTTTAAAGCCTCAGGATGGACAGAAGCTTCAAAATTTGACCCACTGCTAATTCCTACACATTTCACAAATATTCTAAATCTTTCTCCGTCCAGTCACCAGGCAAGATTTGCCTCCACAAATACTTGAACGTAATTCTGCCCACGTGAACTTTTTTTGGTCAATGGAATATTAGAGGAAACATGCGCCATTTCCCAGAAGAAGCTTTAAAAGCTGGTGCATGCTTGGCCGTGTTGCGTTACCCTCAGCCACAAATACTGATATGTTCCAGGTAGTGGCTGTTCCATCAGTTTAAGGCCTGCAGCGAAAATGATGAAGGTGAACAGGGACTCCCAATTATCCCTAGTTATGTAGGAAATTAGACCAACACTATCTTAAGAGAGATATTTATTAACACAAGGTTACTTAGCCCACTCTAACTCATCTTGGAATAATTTGAGATCACAGATAGAATTTTTTGTCCCGGAATGAAGGGCCCCACTAAAAGATGTCAGGTATGCTTTCATAGCATTTAGGTGACAAATTCTGTAATGACTTTTTTTGCTGCTCAACTGGATACCTGATTCCCCTTGTAAAGCTGTATCTTCCCTTCACCATCCTTCAACAAAAAGCTGGATCTATGGTGACCTCTAACAAAGCCCCTACAGAACATTATTTAGGAACAAACAAGAAAAGTACTAACTTTGTATCCATGTGTGAGCAGTCTTGTGCCCAAATATTCAGGTGGGCCTCTTAGAAGAAAAAATGATTAGCCCATGATGGCCATGGATTCAGCATGAATAGAAACATCATTATTTACTTGTTAAATTCTATGACTTTGTTCAAATGCTGGAAATTGTTTGTCCTAAAAAGGCATTGCAATTTACTGGTTGCCAGGACTCAAGGGAGAAGAAGGCTTGACTTCTTCAGTACACACTGTCACTGTTTTGAAGTCCAGAATAATTTCACTGTTTTTTTCTAATCATCTCATGGTTGTTAAAGTTTCTAAGAAAATAGCTGCAGGCCATTTTGGTAATTATGCTATAACCAATGAACAGGTGGCAGAGAGACACAGTGAGTAAATTACTAAACACCAAAATCGCTTCTTTCCAGAATATACTTAAATGCTATTGCCTCAATATAGCCTCTTGTGACCACCCTAATTAAAACTGAAACCCCATGTCTCAATCTCCCTTATTACTCTACTTTCTTTTTCCATAGCACTTACCATAGTCTAGCCATTAAATATATAATCATTATATATTTATTTTGCCTATGGTTTATTATTTGTCTTTTTTTACAGTTAGGATTAGACTCCCCAACAGCTGAGATCTCTGTTTTGTTCACTGATACACATTACATGTTCAGAAGAGTGTGTCACATATAACAGATGCTCAACAAATATTGGTTGAATGAAATTGAAATTAGATTCATAAAATCTGAACTCTAGAATCATGTCTATTACCAACTGGCAGTGTGGCATTTCTTGGGGAAGTAATTTCCCTTGCCCTCCTCACTGAGCTGTTCCAAGGACCAAGGGTATACTGATGAAAGTGTTTTAAATAGTACAAAAACATAAGATACAAACATATAAAAATGCCATTCAGACACTGGATGTTAACATCAGGTTCAGCTTCAAACAATCCTTCATTTATTCTTACAACTTTCATCTTTTTTGCAAATATTTTTACATTAAAACGTGGCAATGGAAGTGAAAAATAAATTGATGATGGATTTTTCCCAACTAGCTTTGTTGACAGGGCAAATCACTGTCTGTAACAAGAAACCTCAGCTGCAGTTGATGGTCCTAGAGTAGTCAAGGGATTATTTAGACTTGGAAGAGTCTAGCTCAGAATTACTTGATATACTCAATACCATTATTGTCCTCACTTCCCATCCCTATGGTATTTACTCATACAGTTTTCAGTGAATATTTTGTAATCCAAAAGAAAGAGGGATTTTTGAATTGCATATTCCCTCAGCAGCAGTGGCGACAGGCTGAATCAGAGAATGGCAGTTGCTCAGGTTAGGAAATATTTCCCGAATGGAGCGTGAAAAGATGGGGTCAAGGTAATACTCATCCACCGCCCCTCTATGAGCCCCTTTGGCAAATAGGGTCTTCCGTGATTTCCCTGTTGTTTGGGGCACTCCTTCAAAAGAGGTCTTTCTGGTTGTCTGTAGAACAATTTGACATGGATGCATAAGAAATATGTGACAAAAAACAAAATAAACATAACAAAACACAGTGACTTTGTGGGATAAAAGTTAGTAGTGAGTCCTGGGAGGGTAATATATAGGCTTTGGTGAATGAATTCTAGCAGAAGAAATACCTCACACAACTCTGCTTCCAGAACATACAAGGAATGGATGGAATGAAGATTATCACTAGCTGTATCATGGTTATAACATCCTCGTTATAACACCCTGAACCAGACTGAAGAGTTTGAGGTTAGCTTTATGTAACACACTTGGAAAGGATGAGGAAATATTACTTTTGAGGTGTAAGAATCTGTCAGGGAAGAGCTAGTGATGACCTAAACCACCATAAAATTCATCTGAGATATGCAATCATTGACATAAGAATGGGAGGGAAATTAAAACATAAACCCTTTAAAACAGACATAGGAAAGTAAATATTTTTGCCTTCTCTCAAAAAAAAAATGTTGGTGTATATTGTAGGCTAAATTCTATGCCCCATAATTCATATATTGAAGCCCTAACCCCGTGATTGTATTAGGAGATAGTGTCTTTAGAGAGGTGGGCCTTACTTCAGTCTGACTGGTGTCCTTATAAAAGAAAATGTGGACACCCAAGGAGACTCCAGGAGTGTGTGAGCACAGAGGTCACAGTGAGAATGTGGCAGCCATTTGCAAACCAAGAGAGGCCCCAGGATAAACCAAGCCTTGATCTTGGACTCCTAGTTTCCAGAACAATGAGAAAATACATTGGCTGTTTAAGCTACTCAGTGTGTGGTATTTTTCTATGGCAGCATCAGTAAATGAATACTGTACCTATATTTTTAAATTGTCCACATTTTATCAAATAGCTTTGGAACAAATGTCAGAAAAAAATAATAACTGCCAACAGAACAAATAATTAGACTTGGTAAACAACAATTGACTCCATCGTAATTATGCCTTTCTAGACTGCCTTTGACAGGATGATTTGGAAGCTAATGGTATTCAGCAGGCTGACTGCTACAACATTTGAAAATTTATCCATATTTCAGCATTAAAAAATAATAAAGTTGATTCAAAGTAATCACCCAAAACATTACTTTCATCATGTCAACCCCCTGTTTTCCATAACCAATTTTAATTATAACATGTCTAGAATTCAAGCGTCCATCCTATCCTTAAGGTCTGATGTTATAATTTGAGTTTTCTCAAAAGTGTCTTTCTCAGTGTCCAAGTGCATTGCAAATCTCCAAAAAGTGACTGTCTTAATCTTTTCAGGCAGCTATAACTAAATATATTAACTTGGGTATTTCTAAACAGAAGAAATATTTTGTTCACAGATCCAGAGGTTGGGAAGTTCCAGATCAAGGGGACAGCAGATTTGGTATCTGATGAGGGCCTGTATCTCACAGATGGTACCTCCTACGTGACCTCACATGGTTGATGAGGAAAATCAGTCTTTTTTTAATCAGGGCAAATCTCTTTTATGAGAATGAAGCTCTCATGACCTATCACCTCCCAATGGCTCCTTTTTTTCATACTGTTGCTATGGGAATTAGGTTTCAACATATAAATTAGGAGGGGTGCTATGGCTTAAATATTTGTCTCTACAAAATTCATATAATATAATCCCCAGTGTGGCAGTATTAAGGTGGGGAGGAGTTTCTGGAGCTGACTAAATCATGACTAGATCCCCTTGTGAGTGGAATTAGTGCTGTTATAAAAGAGGCCTTAGGGGGTTTGTTTTCCCCCTCCACCATATGAAGACACAGCAAGAAGGCGCCATCTTGGAAGCAGAGAACAAGCCCTCACCAGACATTGAACTTACTGGTGCCTGGAATTTGGACTTTCTAGCCTCTGGAACTGTAAGCAACAGACTTCTTCTATTTATAAACTACCCAATCTAAGATGCTTTGTTATAGCAGCCCAAATGGACTAAGAGAGAGGGTCACAGATATTTAGACCATGGCAGTGGCTGGAATATAAGGAGATTCTCACATATGTATTTTTCCCTATAATCACCCCTCCCTTTCTTCCCCCAGAATATCTCATGGGAATATAGTCTGGAAAATGTCTCATATACTAGTGCTTCCCAAACTTGAATGACATAGAAGTCACCTGGGAATCTTCTTAAATTGTAGACTGACGTCAGAGACAGGGACTGAGATTCTGCAATTCCAACGAGCTCCAAAGTAAGGTCAGCATCGCTCGGGGTGGCCACAGAGCAATGAGGCCTGGTGTTTTCTGCAACCAGTATCCTCATGCCCTGTAGTAGTATCTGTCCTTTAATATACTAGAACACACTCATCTGCAAACACCAGCCAGTCTTCACAGGCTGGGAGCAAAGTAACCAAAGTCCATGACCATGATCCTAAGAATAAACATGGTCTTTCTGCCTTTGTGTATTGTCCTGACTGTGGATATGACTCATTAACTCAATCCACAGCATATATTTCCCCTTCACTGCTTAGAAATATCCTGTATCCTTACCATCTTTTCATTAAAAATAAAATAAAAAACAGGAGATCACTATGCTGGGAAAGAAATTTCTGGCTCAGTGAATAGCAGGAATTAAGTCTCAGAAGTGGCAAGTGTGCGATATGTCAGGGAACTAAGGAAAGACAGCAACTGTATTAAGGAATTATTTCCCATTTTCTTTGTAAGAGGTTAAGGGAAAGTAAGAGTAAAGGTAGGTTGAGCATAGGCCAATCCAGATAATTCTAACCCAAATTTACACTCAACAAATAAGTACTTATGGGGCACATATGTTATGTCTTCCCTGTGCTCTCATTTAATAACTGGTCCCGGACTTTATGGGTGATGTGAATGGGATGGACTTTGTCATTTCCAGTCTCTTCT
Source organism: Tarsius wallacei (assembly GCA_963574415.1). Classification (NCBI taxonomy): domain Eukaryota; kingdom Metazoa; phylum Chordata; class Mammalia; order Primates; family Tarsiidae; genus Tarsius; species Tarsius wallacei. The sequence goes on from CAUYQG010163301.1 coordinate 12,736, forward strand.
TTGTGCATATCTTCTTCAGCATATTATCATCAACCTACCTTTCCTGTCCTCTTTCATCAGAGCCTTATTTTCAGCCAGCTGCCTTGGTTAAAAAGAAATCAGTGAGAGAATCCTGATCAGGCATTACTATTTGAACAAGAGTTAGCTATCCCCTTGTGGAAGTATTTTCAGAATACTAGCCTATTTTTTAAATAGTGAGATTATAGGCAGCACTAAAGGTCATAGAGAAATAATTTTGTGACAAGATGTGTTTCGCCAAATTACTGTGGGGAGAGAAACTGATGAGAATTTTGAGCAACACTAATTTCTGAGATAATTTCAATTAAAAAACCAACCTTCACCTATTTCTTGTGTTATCTCATCCAGATCAAACAATGTGTGTTGCAAACTAACCAATGTAGGTATGGGGCACTGAGTGTATATAATTTAAATTTTATAATATGCATATTTATTTTATTTATATTGTAGAGAAGTGGTTCTCAACCGAGGATGATTTTTGTTCCCCAGAGGTTCTTTGGCAAAATCTGAATCATTTTTGGCTGTCACAACCGGAGGGAGGTGCATCTAGTGGGTAGAGGCCAGGAATGCTGCTAAACATTCTAAAAGGCTCCAGATAGGCTCCCGCCTCCCCCAACAAAGAAGGCTAAAATACCAAAAGTGAGGAGGTTGAGAAACTCTGACAGAGTCATCATATGTTCCTCACTAAATACTTTGATTTTCAAGAGGTCTACCCATGGAAACGATTTCATTCCAAGTAGAGATCAGTTTCTTTGCAATTACGATCATCAACCATGTTATTCTAGAAGGATAAGCAATCACAAGTGTAACTAAAAGCACACCACCTGAACAGCTACTAGTACATTCAGTTTCTGCAAAATTATAATTCTTTTGTACAAAACAGAACATCCACGCCTTTGAAAGCTATTGTGAAAGAAATGAGTAGGAAATGAGAAGCAACTATGTGAAAATGAAAACCTCACTTAACTTCTAGGGAACTCGTAATGGAAATTGTCATCTCACACCGAAGGTCTTCAAGATAAGCTGAAGACACTCTAGTTTTGGTGGTTTCCTTGTGGATTCATACTTGGACTCTTTAGGGCAAGGAAATTACTTGTACAAATGTCATTAAGTACTTTTTGACCGTGGGAAACTCTTCAGAATGCTGAGGCAGCCATGTACTATTGATATTTGAGCAAAAGCCCTTTCTCCAAAACTCTTAGTTAAGCAACTGGGACAAAAGTTTAATTGTTTTCATCTTGAGAAAAGCGATTGTTACACTCAAAATTCCAGGCAAAAAAATAAATAAATAAAACAGAGAGACTTCATTGAATATTATTTTCCCCCTCGAAACAATCAGCCAAAATAACAGGCAATAATATAACCAGTATTTGTGGCAAGGCATTAAAACCTACAAACATACTGAATAACTATTTGAAAGGTTTCTGGTGACAGGAGGGCCATGGGGAGAAATGACAAAAGTCAAACAGAGACTATGAAGTCAGGGGGAAGGGAAAATGGTCCTCAAGGCAAAACTCAAGGGCAGAAAAACAGCAAGAGTTTAACTTATGAATTAGAGCCACATCAGGAAGAGCTGTGAGCAGAGGTGCCCAGATGCCCTGCCTTCCCTTCCACTTTCCCCACTATATACACTCTTCGTGTAGTCTTTCTTTCCCTGCTCATCTGACCTCCTGACTCTGTTCCAGCAGCCCGAATCTCACTTCATGCACTGTTCCTGGCTCCAAGAATGGGACCTGCCCATCATCCCTGACTGCCTCCTTATCTGAACGTTTGGCTCTGGCTTTCTCAACTCTGAACGTTACCTGGCATTGGGGTGGAAAATGTGCCTACCTGAGCCCCTTCCCCAGATGGGTGTGAAGCTAAGAAGCCAGTCATCCCTAGATGGGGACAAACACCTGCCTTGGTATCATGTTTACAGAACAGGCACGTGAAAAGCGTACCAATGTGGATATAAATTGCATTTTTTTTTAAAGCTCTATGTAACAGAGATACTTGAAGGCACCTACTTGACAAGACTTGACTTTTTGAGATACTTGATTATGGGGATCAAAACAGCCTCTTTAGCTAAGTGTTGTGTTGGGATAGGTCCAACCACTGCCTATTTTTAGTTTGCAAAACTATTGATCCATAAAAATCTCTACTGCCTCGCTACCGCTAACATCCTCCAAGTCTACAGTCTCTGTGTAGAAACTGTCATGACATTTTGCAGAGAATCTGAACACCTTTCCTCACACAGGCAGCCTGAAATGCATTCTTGCCCACACATTACAAGTTTTCCCATCCAAGCATGTTGTATTTTAAAATTGTCCTAAACCGATCTCTTCAAACACCTTAAATAATAAGAAAACGCATGTGGGTGAGGTGGTAGAACTAACGTGTTTGGGATCCCTCCCATATACATTTGGTAAGGAAATCATTCCGTTGAGTTGATTTATAGATTTGGAAAAGTATGTCTGCTCTTTCAATCTTCTAAGAAAACATTTAGAAAAGAGAAGTCACGAGGGTACTAGGGTCCTAAGATGAAAAGGTAACAACTTGTCAGTTTAAGTAAGTAACTATATTTTGGTGGCAACTGGCATTATGTGAAAATATTGATTCAATTCCCAGGCACCTTGGATGTGTGAAATTCACACTCTGTGGCAGTCCCAGAATGTCTAAAGAGGAGAAACCGAGGGCAGCAGTCTGGTTGGAAGTGGTAACAGGGGACTTTCTGAAAGACACATTTGTATCACAAACAGCTTTTCCTTGGGTTTTATATTAGTGTCATTTGAAACTTCAATTATTTTCCCCTAAAGATGCTCACGCTGCATTTTACCTATGACTGAGAAAACATCTGTTCTTTAGATCAAAGACCGTATATATGGGTCTAATATACATACTCCCACACTCACACATACTGGAGTGGCTTTGAGGGACAGAGAACAATCTTGGAGATTGGAGCAGGGGATGCTGAAAAAATGCCACACCATCTGTCAGCCCTGGACACCGTGGTCACTCACGACGATTGGTTTTCCTTAACAGGCACTAATGTGCCTAACAGGAAAAGAAAAAGAAAACCGGAAGCTCTTGATTCACACAAACAAACGATCTCAGTTAAAAACAGAACATTGCTTAGCTAAGAGGTAGATTTTCCTGTGTGGCAGACACTGACCTCTATTACCTATTTTCTCAGCTCCCACCTATTTAACAGCCAAGTTGATGGTGAGCTAATCAAACCCGTTTTTCAGACACTGGGTCAGTCACAGGGCTGAGTCGAGAGAGTGCAATAGGAGTGATGGGTTCCATTGTGCTGGTGGTTTTATGGCCTGGAACAGCTTGGCTACCAGCTGTACCCAGAGCTTCAGTTGCTTGTTCACTTGAGCGAGACAGCACCTGGGAAGCCACTATGTCAACACGTTCTCCTTGAAATGCCCAAATTACAGATTCAACCACAAAGACACCATAGAACAACACAATTATTTGGGTTTTTCCTTTTTCTAGAATTTAAAAGAGGGAAACGTTCTTGGAATTACAGAATGTCAGAGACAAGTGACATCTAAACAATGATAAGCCAGATGCAAAATCTAAGGGTCAGAGGATTAAAGTAACCTGTTCATTTACACGGCATTAAGGTTAGATGATTACACCATCGAAGTAACACCAAGTCTAAAGGACTCAATGCTGTGTGTTAAGGTAGGGATTAAAAGTGCAAACCCAAAGAAGTTGCATTAGTTTGCATTCCCACCAGCGGAGTAGAAGCGTTCCTTTTCCTCCACATCCTGCCCAGCATCTGTGGTGTGTTTGTTTTATTAATGATGGCCATTCTTACAAGGGTTAGGTGGTATCTCACTGTGGTTTTGATTTGCATTTCTCTGATGATGAGTCAGGCTGAGCACTTTTTCATGTGTCTGTTGGCTGCCCATATATCCTCTTTTGAGCTGGACTAGATAAAAAAAAATGTGGTACATATACACAATGGAATATTATGCAGCCACAAAGGACAAACATATGGACTTTGCAGCAACTTGGATGGATTTGGAGTTGATCATACTCAGTGATTTATCACAGAAACAAAGAACAGACTATCATATGTTCTCACTCATAAGCGGACCTTGAACAATTGTAATACTATAAGAAAGCGATTGGCAGTAGTGGGAAACTGTCCGGGGAAGGATGGTGGGATTGGCAGTTGAGGGAAACTGCTAGGGGAGGGAGGGGCATACCTCATCAATAGGGGTACCTGCATGATCAATATTTATATACCTAACCCTGAATTGTACCCCACATCTTTATAATAAAAATTTAAAAAATAAATAAAATAAAATAAATAAAAGTGCAAACTCACTGAGCCTCAGGCTGGCCACAGGGCTCTGCAAAACTGAACTCCGCCTTCTTTTAAAAGGAATGGAGTCAAGGAAATCTGAAAACTCATTTTCAGTACAAAAAAAGCAAAGTCCCAACACGCTGTCCTTTTCAAACTGTGTCTTTACGCTGGCTTGAAGGCTTTGTAATATTAGAAGCCCTTAGAGCTAGAAAAAAATTGAACACATGAGCATTGGAGGGTTTCTTTCCCCCTGGATAATTAAAAAACTTCTTGCTCTAACACAGCACACCATTTTTACTGAGGTGAGATTTTTCATTTTCGCATTGAAGGAGTCTGACCTTAATGTTATAAGGTTGTATACCACACAGCAGTTTTCTGAGGTAGCTGGATAATGTGCACAAACTTTGACAGATGCAAAAAATATAAAACAAAAGAGAAAACATACTTACATACACAGAGAACAGATACTTCCTACAAAGATGACGAAACAGCAAAACTAATGAGTACAAAAAAAGACCAAATATTTTCCATCTATCTGTAACAGCAACACAGAATGTAATCTTCTAACGTCTGATCTGGCAACACCACTACTAAAGCCTGGACCCACAAGAGAGGGATCAGCAATAGCGGGACACGTAGGAGGCTTAAACTTCACCTGCACATAAACTTCTTATGTACCCAATCCTGATGTGTACCCCACATGTTTACAATGAAATAATTAATAAACAAACAGATGAACAAATAGACACATGCAATAGAAATTTATAAATTCCAGAGTCTTGATTCAAACCGTGAACAACAACAAATCAAGAAAAAAACCTGCATTAAGAACTACATTGATAGAAGTGGATCTCCATGCATTTTGAAAAATACAAACTCAACATTCTCATTTCCCTTTCTGTCATTGCTGCCCTCCCCAATCCAGTTAATATGTTCAAACCAGTACTGAGTTATGGGAGTTTCTCAAATAATAGAACCATGGCAAGTATGTAAATAACATGCTATGAAGAACCTTTTTGTTCAGCTGAAACGTGTTATATTTACGGTGTATTTTATTTTGTCATTTAAAAAGTATATATTCCTCGGCCAGGTATGGTGGCTCATGCCTGTAATCCCAGCACTTTGGGAGGCCAACGCGGGAGGATTGTTTGAGCCCAGGAGTTCAAGACCAGCCTAGGCAACATAGTGAGACCTTGTCTCTATGGTACTCTTTCTAATACATTGTACACGGTTCTCCCTTAACTTTGGAGAATAAACTAAAAGAATATTAATATTGTGCCGGCTTATAATTTGGTTGTGGTGAGGGTAAACTGGTAAGGGATGTATAAGGTTAATAAATATAAATATGAATATGTACAAAGTGATCATATGGGATAGCGGAAAGAACATGGACCCCAGGGCATCGGAATTCTGGCTCTGCCACTCATCCATCAGCTGTTGACTTTGGTCAGGATACTTGTAGTTTTCTTGAGCCTCAGGTTTCTCGTCTGTGAAATTATGTATTGATGACTCTGGAATCTGGGATGCCTAGCCTTGTGCATGAATGCTGCCTCTTTCTAGCTGTGTAACATTGAACTAGTTATTTGATTTCTTGAAACTTCGGTTTTCTCATCTGTAAAATGAAGTCAATCCTCCCGCCTTCGCCTCCCAAAGTGCTGGGATTACAGTCATAAGGCACCGTACCTGGCCAAGGAATATATACTTTTTAATGACAAAATAAAAAGCACTTCCTTAAGAGGATTAAAAGAAATCATGTAAAAATTACTGTAACACCTAGCATAGAGAACGAGCTAAGTGCTGACTCTTTTTCTCCTTCTCCTTAGGTATGAGTAATATAGTTAACTGCCTTCTCTTTTCTAGATGTTTCTTCATACGGGTACTTAATTCACCTACTGGAATATAATTTAAGGAGGTAGGTCATGGTGGGGTTAGTTTTCATCTAAATGCCAGTGAACCACATTTCCACAGAAACTAATAGTTGTTTCTTAGCGTCTAAAAAATAATTGATTTCATAATCATAACCTACACTTTGCATTTGGACTGTGTTAAAGATTGAGATAAGCTGGGCTCGGTGGCTCAGGCTGTAATCCCACGCTTTGGGAGGCTGAGGTAAGTGGATTGCCTGAGCCCGAGGGTTTGAGACCCACCTGGGCAACTTAGCTAGACCTCATCTCTACAATAAATCAAAAATTAGCTGGGCGTGGTAATGCGCCCCTGTAGTTCCAGCTACTTGGAAGGCTGAGGCGGAAGGATCATCGGAGCCCAGCAGGTTGAGGCCGTGGTGGCCAGGAGCAGCCACTGCACTCCAGTATGGGAGATAGAGTGAGACTCCAACTCAAAAAAAAAAGATTGAGATATACCCTGGATGTATTTATATTATGTGCACAGTTAATTCAAGTACTGCAATAGACCTCTGATGTAAAATTCCTGAATGTCCTTGGATTTCAATTATTTTGCAAGCAACCTTGAAAATGCATGCCATTTAGTAATGTGGACACATAATGACCATGCAAGCTATGCAGGTAAATACTCTCAAAGGTAATAGGTAGGCTTAGTTCACTGCCCAATACCAGCACCTAAGAGCAGCTTGAATGATCTACTCCACTAGTGTATACAAGAACCCTCCTGAGTTACTTTCAGGGATGTATGCACTACACAATATAACTGTTCTCTGAAATGTGATATCAGAGACACAAAACTTAATGCCTGTGCAAAGCAGCAACAGTAGCAGCTAACATTTTCAAGCATTCACTTTGGGGCCAGGAACTGTACTACATAGTTACATGAAGAATCAGATTTTAGGCTATACAGACATCTTGGACAAGAACCTATGGGCAGTGTGGCACAGTGGTTAAGTGTGACCTCTGGAATCTGAGATACCTGGGCTCGTGCATGAATGCTGCCTCTTTCTAACTGTGAAACATTGAGCTAGTTATTTAATTTCTTGAAACTTCAGTTTTCTCATCCATAAAATGGAGTCAAAAATAGTTTCTACTTTATAAGTGTGTCCAAATTATTAAATGAGGTAATAATTTATAAAGAGCCCCAGTCTTATATTTAACAAATGATTAAGAGCCTGAGATGGAGAATTGAACTTTCCGGTAATGGTTCATGGTGTGTTATCGGAAAAATTATAATATATGGTAGAGTTTAGATATATAATATCCCCCCCAGAATCTCCTAATTTCTAAACTCTATCATATATTATATATATACACATACACACTATATACATAGTTTTTTTTTAAGTCAGGATCTCACTGTGTCACCCAGGTTAGAGTGCAGTAGCATGCTCATGGCTCACTGCAGACTTGACCTCCTGGGCTCAGGGGATATTTCCACCTCTGCTTCCCAAATAGCTAGAACTACAGGTGCTTGCCACGACACCCGGTTATGTTTTTTTGTTTGTTTGTTTTATCTTTGTTGGATTTTTGTTTGTAGAGACAAGGTCTCACTATGTTGCCTAGCCTGGTCTTGAACTCCTGGGCTCAAACAATCCTCCTGCCCTGACCTCCCAAAGTGCTGAGATTACAGGCATAAGCCACCATACCTGGCCAAGGAATATATACTTTTTAAATGACAAAATAAAATACACTGTAAATATAACACATTTCAGCTTAACAAAAAGGTTCTTCATAGCATGTTATTTACATACTTGCCATGGTTCTATTATTTGAGAAACTCCAATAACTCAGTACTGGTTTGGATATCTTAACTTGATTGGGGAAGGCAGCATTGACAAAAAGGGGAATGAGATTGTCGAGTTTGTATTTTTAAAAATCCATGGAGATACACTTTTATCAATATAGTTCTTGATGCAGGTCTTTTTCTTGATTTGTTGTTGTTGTTGTTGTTTGTGGTTTGAATCAAGACTCCGGGATTTACAAATTTCTATTGCATGTGTTTATTTGTTCATCTGTTTGTTAATGAATTATTTCATTGCAAACATGTGATATATACATCAGGATTGGGTACATAAGAATTTTATGTGCCGGTGAAGTTTAAGTCTCCCACATGTCCCGCTACTGCCAATCCCTCTCTCGTAGTATTGGGGTAAATGTTCAGGACCCACTTATGAGGGAGAACATGGGGCACTCAGTTCATTGTTTCTGTGATAGATCACTGAGGATGATGGACTTTGAATCCATTCAAGTTGCTGCGAAGTCCATAATTTTGTCCTTCTTTAAACCCAAGACATTTGTGGGGTGTTCTCAGGACCACACCTATAAAAACAGCCAGAACCAACTGAGAAACAACCTGAGAGTTTAGGCTATGTTCTTTGAAAGTTCCAACTGATTTTATTACTTGGAGTCATCTCAGACCCTCTTATGTCACACATCGCAGCATCTAGTACATTGGCTCGACCTCGCAAATACAACAAAAATTCAGTCACTTCTTCCCACCACCCCCGCCTCTATTCTAGTCAAAGTACAAACCTCTCCTTGAACTATTGCAATATCATCTTACATATTCCTTTTGCTTTAACTCCTTGCCACTTTACAATTTATTTTCTATATGGCAATGCAGTGATCCTTCAAAATTGGAAGTCAGATTATACCATGCCTTTGTTCAAAACCCTCCAATGGATTCAAATATCTGAAGAAAATACACAATCTTGAGACCTAGCCCTCAACTTCAAGTCTGTAATTTCTTCTCTCAGTTTCAGCTCCAGTCACACTGGTGTCTTTGTTCGCTATCAAACACACCAGACACATTGCTGCCCTGGGGGTCTTTGCTCTTGTTTTTCCCACAATCTGGAATGTTCTTCCACTCTCTTCAGGTCTCTGCTTAATAGTTTTCTAGGAGAGAAGCCTTTTCTGACCTCACGGCCCTCTTCCATCATTCTTTATCCCTCTCTCCTGTTTTTAATTTTATTCTACAGTACAGCTTCACCTTGCAAAGCATATACTTTTCTTTCCCAATAGAACTCATACTACATGAGGGCAGGACCTTCCTCTGTTTCACTCATGGCTATATGGCCAGCAACTGGCATAGCGTCAACACATGGTAACCTCTCGGGGAACACTGCTGAATGCAGCACCGGGTAAGGAGAGGAACTAACTGAGAAGAGCAATTCACCCAAGGCTGAAAGGAAGGCACTCTGGTGTAGTACTGATGGATGATCACATTAGTGATCTGGAATGTGAGGGTTTGACTCTGACTCTCAAACCTTGCATTCCTAACGGACACTGCTTCTCATTCTTTGTGGGGGTACCGCTATCTCCTGAGCAGTAAATTATAGAATGAAATAGGCACAGTGCCTCTTCATTGCTGATCCCTAAGGGGACCCTTAGGGTTCAGCAGCTGCACTAAATATAGGGGCCAAAAAATTGGCTGCATTTATTATTTTATTCATTCTTTCGGCACCATCTATTTATCGGGTGCCTGCTACAAGTTAGGCACTCGGCTAGGTGCTGCGGTGTACTTAGGAATCAATTAGACATGCTTCCTCCCCTGAAGGAATTGGTAAACCAGCAAGAGAATCAGTATATACAGAACTCTATGGGTACATTCCTAAAGGAAATAGAATGTCACGAGAGTGAAAAACACAGAAAACTGATCCTATCTGGGGACATCATTTTCAGGCTGAAAGCAGAACAACAAGGACTAGAAATAAGAGGAAGGGATAGAGTGGGGAGTGTGTCCGAAAAGGGACAACATAAGCACAATCCTAGGTGGGAGAGAGCATGGCACATTCAACAAGGGAAAGTTGGTAAGTGTGGCTGATTCTTCATCAAAAAGAGGGAGGAGACAGGAAGGTGAGCCTTAGTACTGAAGAGACAGTCAAATTCTACAAACTATGGAGGTTTCTTTATGGTGTTGGTCTTAACCCGAGAAAAAGAGGAAATCTCTGAATGGTCTGAGGAGGTGAAATTGCATGACCTAATCTGCATTTTTTTAATTTTTTTTATTATTTTTTCTATTGTTATAAAGATGTGGGATACAATTCAGGGTTAGGTATACAAACATTGATTTTGCAGGTACCCTTGTTGATGAGCTGTGCCCCTCCCTCCCCTAGCTGTTCTCCTCAACTGCCAAACCCACCCCCCCTCCCCTGACAGTTTCCCATTACTGCCAAATGCTTTCTTATAGTATTATAATTATTCAAGGTCCACTTATGAGTGAGAACATATGGTACTATTTGCCAACTGTCTATCTGACAAAGACCTAACATCTAGGATCTACAAGGAACTCAAATGCGCCAAAAGGAAAAAAATAAACAGCCCCATTAAAAAGTGGGCAAAAGACATGAATAGACACTTCTCAGAAGAAGATACATGGGCAGCCAACAGACACATGAAAAAGTGCTCAGCCTCACTCATCATCAGAGAAATGCAAATCAAAACCCACATTGAGATACCACCTAACCCTGTAAGAATGGCCATCATTAATAAAACATACAACAGATGCTGGCGGGGATGTGAAGAGAAAGGAATGCTTCTACACTGCTGGCGGGAATGCAGACTAGTGCAACCTCTTTGGAAGACAGTGTGGTGATTTTGAAAGAACTAGAAATTGACCTTCCATATGACGCAGCAATTTCCCTATTGGGAATATACCCAGAGAAACGTTAATCTGCATTTTTTTTAGATGTTACCTCTTCCACTGCCATGTGCAGAAGGGACTGAAGACGGTTAGGCATGAGAGAGACCTGTCCTGAGGCCACTGCAGTCCCCTGTACAATAGAGTGTGGTTTGCACTAGGGCACGTGTGGTAGAGATAGGGGAGAAGGGAACGCAGGAGGGTAGGCTGAATGGCCACATAATGGAAGGAAGAAAACAAGTGTGGAGGCCCCAAACAGCTGTATTGATCTTGCATCTCATTTTCAAGATTAGCTTTGATTTTCACAGCTGCAATGTATATTTTGCACCCAATTTACATCCACTCCACCTCCCACCCTGACCACATTACTTGGGTGCTGAGTTGCCATTATTTGCATCCCACTTCTCCAAAAGACTTGGAAAGAGGGACCAACAGGTACCCTCAGGGTTTGGCCCCACCCTGAAGTCCTTAGAAGGGCAGAAATAGCTGGATTCTGAAGATGAGAGAAAATTACTAATGTTTATCTTATCCAATTCTGTGCCCGAGACTTCCTCTAGTGATATTATAGATCACAAGGCATCATATTTGACCTGTTAAATTATTCTAGATCTAGACCAATACACCCTGATGCACGTTTATCTAATTTTTATTAGCTGTTACAAATATTATGGAGAAACAAGAACAGCAAACAAATAAATAAACATCTCAAAATTTTTCTTGTTACGTCAACTATGAAATCAAATGACTTTTTTCCTGTTAACATTTGGCTAATATTTTATTTGCACTCAACCTATTGCTGTTGAGAATTTTCTAAGGACCACAGCCCTGTGTAACAGGTGGTGGTAGGGCCCATTCACTTCTCAGCATCAATTTTTGTGAATAACAAACTGAGGGGAAAAAAAGGCAACTAAGTAGAAGAAAAAAACTCATAAAATGGATGGAAAACTGAATATACTAAAATAAACTCGGTAGTCAAGAAATATGGAAGAACTAAAACCATTATCATTTCATCATAGATCAATTATTTCACATGTTCATGCATTCTTCATTCAAAATTTTCTAAATGGTTCGTATATGATTTACATCGGTGGAAATTTAGAGACTCATCAGAGGCTCTCAGACAGAAATCAAATGTGCCCTGGAAAGGACTAGAAGGCCATATTCAGTGGGGAGAGGAGACACTGAGTGAGTGAATTACAGAAAGTTCACAGGGCTCCCAGCTCATTATTTCAGTTCAGCTAGAACTGTTTTTATTGATGTATGTATTTATTTGAGGCATGGAAGCCCAGAATTCCACTGCATAAAAAGATCTCTGATTAAAAATACTATCAACAACAATAGAACAAAACATAAACTTATCCAAATCAGCTCTCTCAGGGATTTCCAGTTCTAGGCTTGATGGAGTATCCTACAAGAGATCCACTCACCTGCTGAGAAATACTAAAAACACAGAATAAAAATAATTTACTCTGGCCAGGCTCGGTGGCTCAGTCTGTCATCCCAGCACTTTGGGAGGCCAAGGCGAGTGGACTGCCTGAGCCCGCGGGTTCAAGACCAGCCCGGGCAACTTGGTGAGACCTCATCTCCAGCCCGGGCAACTTGGTGAGACCTCATCTCTACAATAAAAAAATTTTAAAAAATAAAAAAATTAGCCGGTTGTAGTAGCGCGTTACTCTAGTTCCAGCTACTTGGAATGCTGAGGAGGAAGGATCATCGGAGCTCAGTAGGTCGACATTGGAGTGGCCATGAGTGTGCCACTGCACTCCAGCCTGGGCGACAGAGTGAAACTAAAAACTAATGCTCGAAAGCATGGGAGAGTTGCTATAGGAGACAAAACTTAAACTAGATCAAAAAGAGATGCTCACTGAGAGAAGTTTAACTTTCTGCATGTCAATCACTCCAGCCACCCTCTCCAGGATTGATCCATTCTTTTTTTTTGAGTCAGAGTCTCACTCTGTTGCCCAGGCTGGAGTGTAGTAACATGCTCACGGCCACCGCAGCCTCAACCTGCTGGGCTCAGATGATCCTTCCGCTTCAGCCTTCCAAGTAGCTGGAACCACAGGCACGCACCACCATGCCTGGCTAATTTTTTGATTTATTGTAGAGACACAGTCTCGCCAAGTTGCCCAGGCTGGTCTTGAACTCCTGGACTCACGCAATCCTCTCACCTCTGCCTCCCAAAGTGCTGGAATTACAGGCATGAGCCACCGCACCCGGCAGTTGGCTCACTCTTAGCGTTGAAAGAGAAACTGAGAGATCACAAAGAAGGTAGCTGCCGAGAGGAAGAGACTTTCTCAGCATTATTAGCAGTCTTATAGGTCTGGAAAGGCAAAACACGGAGATTAGGATGACTGAGGTGGCCAAGACATGGAATTAAGATCCTATACAGATGGGAAATTCAAAGACGGGAGCTTAGCACTTTATCAGAAGTTTTTTTTTTCTTTTTTCCCCCCCAAAGCTTTTGGCATTCAATTAACTTATATACAGCAACAGTCAAGAAACAAATTGAGACCATCTAAAAAGCAAAGTTTTTAGCATATCTTGTGATGTTGGGAAAACAAAAACAGAGGTGTATGACTCACAAATGAGGTGAGATACTAAATGACACATCTGATCCTCTACTGGCACCATAGAAGACTATTCTACAGGACTATGGTAAAAGAAATGTAACCTAGATGTTAGAAAGACTACAAACTGGCCTCAAGTCACTTTAATTGATTGCAATGAGATGGCCTTCCTCTCTGCTGCCCAGCAGAAAATAGGGTGAAATCCCCTCTAGAATGAGAAAACATTAACCAGACCCTACATTTTTTTTTTTTGAGTTGGAGTCTCACTCTTGTCGTCCAGGCTTGAGTGGCAGTGGCATACTCACAGCCACCACAGCCTCAACCTGCAGGGCTTAGGCGATCCTTCAGCCCCAGGCTTTCAAGTAGCTGTAACTACTGGCACACGCCACCACATGGCTAATTATTTGATTTATTGTAGAGATGAGGTCTTATCAGTTGCCCAGGCTGGTCTTGAACCTGTGGGCTCAGGCAATCCTCTTACCTCGGCCTCCCAAAGTGCTGGGATTATAGGCATGAGTCACTGAGCCTAGCACCATTTTTTTTTTTTTGAGTTGGAGTCTCACTCTGTTGCCCAGGCTGGAGTGCAGTGGCATGCTCACGGCCACCCCAGTGTCAACCTGCTGGACTCTGGTGATCCTTCCACCTCAGCCTTCCAAGTAGCTGGAACTACAGGCATGCACTACCAGGTTTGGCTTATTTTTTTTCATTTATTGTAGAAACAAGGTATTACCAAGTTGCCCAGGCTGGTCTTGAACTCCTGGGCTCAGGCAATCCTCTCGCCTCAGCCTCCCAAAGTGCTGGGATTGCAGGCTGAGACACCATGCCCAGTCAAATACTCTATTTATTTATTTATTTATTTTTTATTTGAGTTGGGATCTCACTGTTGTCACCCATGCTGCAGTGCAGTGGCACGCTCATGGCCACTGAAGCCTCGACCTGCTGGGCTTAGGCTATCCTTCCACTTCAGCCTTCCAAGTAGTTGGAACTACAGGCATGTGCCACCACTTCCAGCTAATTCTTTTTTTCATGTAGAGATGAGGTCTTGCCAAGTTGCCCAGACTGGTCTCGAACCCCCGGGTTCAGGAAATCCTCTCTCCTTGGCCTCCCAAAGTGAAGTGCTGGGGTTACAGGCTGAGCCACCTCATCCAGCCTCAGACCCTACATTTTTAGATTAAAATGCTTATTATTCAATCCAAGATTATCTGGCATATCAAAAAACTCTACCATCACAAAAATCAAATAATAAAATAGACATCTAACAAGGTCTGTTCACCCTTTAAAAGTCTCACAGAGTCCAATAATAGTTTATTTAAGTCCAAACCCAAGCAAATAAAACATCGCATATTCTAGCCATCAGTCAAATACTGGCAGTGAATTGCAACTAACAGTCTTAGACCCTTTTGAATGTTTGCTGACAGTTTTTAAGCCCTACTCTCTCTCCATTTTTCCCTTTTGCCCTACAAATGGGCACGCTGATAAGACAGACCTATTTTTTTTTTTCTTGGTGCCACTTGAAAAGTTCAAACTATTCAAATCCTGGCCTTCACGTGGAAATCCTGACCCCAGCTACACGCCCTAACATGATAAAAACTAAAGGCACTCATTTTTCTCTTTGTTCAAACCACTGTGGCCCAGGTTGCTCTGGTCAGAGAATCCGCTCTACAATCCCAGAAAGTTCTATCATATGATGAATAAACCTGTCTGTACCCTTTTGATGGATGTTCATATCATCAGTTTTATATCCAAGCCAGTTTTGGGTGTGTGAGTGGTTTTCATCTGTGAGGCCACTGAAAACAGAAACAAAATTGGCCCAAACATAGACTTTTAAAATAACTGTGACTAATGTATTTTTAAAGGACATGACTCTATGATGAATGTGACTAGAGAATTGGAATCAATTATAAAAAAGAAGAATCAACTAGAAATTAAAAAAAAACAAAACTTGGTAGATAAGTTCCAAGTATATTGGACACAGATGGATAAGTGAGCTAAAAATGAGGTCAGTAGAAAATAACCAGAATTAAGCATAGCTTAGAAAGAAATTTATAGCCTTAAATGCATATAGTGCTAAAATAAGAAAGCTAGAAATTAATGATATGTTATCCATTTTAATAAGTTAGAAAAAGACCAGCAAGTTATACTGAAAGAAAGAAGAACTATAAAGGTAAAGGCAGAAATAAACAAAATAGAATACAAACAAAATCTATAAAATTGAAAGCTTTTTATTATTAAGTTGATAAACCACTTACAAAACTGATCAAGAAAAGAGGGGAAAAAAACGAATTAGCAATATAAGGAGTGAGACGAAAACAGCAATGCTGTTTTGTTTAATCCCCCCACATTAAGTGTATTACAGACAATTTTATACCAGTCAGTTAGAACATTAAATGAAACGACAAACCCCTCGAAGACAACCTAACAAAGCTGACCCCAAAAGAAATTCAAAATTTAAATAATCCTATAGTTTTAAACCTATCCTCAAATAAATCTCTAGGCTTACACTGCCTTTTCAGTGAATTCCTCCAAATATTTAAAAAATAAATAATGCCAGTGTTACACATTCACTTCCAAAAACTAGAGAAAAGGAATAATTTCCAACTTATTTTTGGAAGAAATGCATTACTTTGACACCAACATTTCAAGGATAAAGGAGATGAGAAAAAAGTCTCTTAGCAAATGAGTACTAGACCTAACTTGACTTAATTAAAGTATCTGCAAGAAATCTAGAGCAAACAATATCATTAATGGTAAAGTATTGAAATTTTTCCACTGAGATCCAACATTAAAAATATATACATACCTACTATTGCAATATTGTACTAGAGATATTAGCCAACACAATAATGCAAGAAAGAAACAAGGTATAAGAATTGGGAAGGAAGATATACAACTGCCATAATTTGCAAGCACATGACTGTACCTAGAACATCCAAAAGACATGGTCAAACTTTTAGAGTTAGTAAGAGAATTTATCAAGGTCAATGGATATAAAATTAATATACCAACCAAATTCTTCATATTACAGACACAGAAACTAAGGCCCAGAAAGGTCTCCAAGTCCACACAAACACTTTTCAAAATTGGAAAAAGCGTAAAAGCTCAGTGTTTTAAGGTTTTTTGCATATATGCATCCATAATGTAGAACTCATTTGAGAGGCATAAGCTACAAAAATTCTTTACATTCTATTCCCTCTCTAGTCAAGCAGAGGCCAGTCATCACAACAGTCCCTGTATCTCCTGAGCATCAAGACATTAACATGCCGCTGGGTATGGCGACCACCCATGGGTCATGAAGAGAATACACAAGGAAGGAAATACAGCAAATTTCTGAAATGCGGGACTCGTGACTGACTTGAGCCTTTGGCTTCTGTCACAATTTGAGGATCAAGAATCATGGGTAGTAATGAGATTCACCTGCAGTGGAACTTAAGGGCGGGATAAGGGGAATGACGGATGTGTCCAGGGGATGTATCAGAGGGGAAGGAAGAATGAATGGAAAGATGGCTCTTTGGCCATCACTCACACACAAGACTTCAAATAAGATCTGCAAATGGGAAACATACAGAGTTACTGAAAGATATTGATAGGACTAAAAATAAGTATTCATAATGCAACTTTAAATTCATGTGCCTTTATCCACAGTGCCTACAATACACCATTAATTAATATTTTCTATAAAGTCTGCAATATCTTGTAAATAATGTAACTATATAGATGGGATGGCATATTTGCATGCTAATATTATTTTATTACATGTGACTATTTAAAGCTTTGTAGTACTCATTCAGCATTATTTCTTGTCCTCTTCCTCTTCCTCCCTTTCCTCCTATCCCTGATCCCCTCCACCACCTTCTCCTTCTCAAAACATGGAAGTGATCAGAGCCTCCAAGGTCAACATTGGGAAGACTCTGGATTCCCTAACACACAGGTGAACTCTCAGAGCACAAGGGTGGAATATGAGGGGGGATGGAGGACATGGCTTTTACATTGGGACAGAGTCAGGATGACTGCCTTAATATCACGAGTATTAGCCTATTTTTAGCTGTGTTGCCTTGAGATACTGGGGTTATGGTAGGAAGTTCAGAGGTTCTATTGTTGTGGCCTAGGCTTCTGTATACAGAACTTGCTGACAGGTGATGGCTCAGCCTGTGTCCTAAAGAATCAGGGGCTCGATGTAGGATCTCCTGCTGGTTGAGTATCTTCAGCCATAGAGGCACCAGCAATACTAGATTAACCAAAGAGCAAATTAAGCAGGTGCTTACGGTACAACTAAACCAAGCACTAGTCCTGTCACCCACACCAAGGAAAACAGACAGGATTTTTACATTCACGAACTTATTAAGAACTTTAACTTTGTCATCCAAAGAAAACAAAATAGCTCATTTTTATTTCAGCTTGCATTAAAATTGTCTATCGCTTTGGGTGATTTTATTTTCTATGAATTAAAGTGGGACTATGCCACAGTGGTGGTGTCAGTAGTATTAAGTGCTCAGAGTCTGCAAAAGTGTTAACCCAGCCCTAATAATCCATCCTAGGCTCTTTTTCCCAAGCACGCATATTTCCTGTGTAACATCTTTATTTTCTACTTAGCCCCACACCACTAATCTCACCTTTGACAAGCTGTTGGTTTTCAGCTCCTAAATTTAGGCAGCCTAGTTATCATTTCCCTTGTACAATATTTTTTTCACTATTACACAGCACAATTTTGCATTTATAAAGCAACTCCCACAGATTCCTCTAACACAGAAAATATACTTATAACCCTGCACTTAAAAGTATACTGCCATAAGATCTTTCACCAGGAGTTCAAACAACTCTTTGGAGGAGGTAGGATTTATTTTGGTTTTGTTTTCCTCACAAGTTCCCAATGTGGTCAGTGAATCTAGGCTTCACTGGGTGGAGTGGACAGAGGGTGAGAAGAAAGAAAAGAGAACAGTGTTCTAGGCCTCTGTTTGGCAGTTTTAATTTAATCCCTTAAATCAAAGTATTGAACACTTCAGAGTGTCCCTTCTTCTGTTTCGGCTTCTGCCTATTGTTCAGGAAAACTGGCAAGTATGTTTCAGTGTATACATAACGTTGTGAGATAGAGAGATTGCTGACAGCCTGTTTCCTTTGAAAGGAGTAGAATAATCAGAAGGCAAAATAAAAGAAGTTTCCAGGACTTTACTTCTCCAAGAAAACCATATGATTTCTCCAAGAAAACTGCAGTGTATGAAACTCTAAAAATTCTATATAGAGATTAAACTGTCCGTGAATTCTAGTCTTCGGGTCTCTCCTTACTTACCTCCACCAGTTTGTTGGCATGCTCACGGAAAACCTGGGCATATTCTTTCACTTCCTTTTCATTTCCGCTCTTTGCAGCCTCAATGAGAACTAGCAAAGGGACGTTGGTTTCCAAGAAAGAATCAGATATGTGATCCATCACTGCTTTCCGAAGCTGCAGTTAAAACAAAACCAAAAAACAACACACAATTAAGGAATAGAAGAGTTGTCCATTTTTTCTAAACTATTGTCCAGCTCTCATTACCCATGGAAATAATATTCCAACTCTCTCTTTTTAATTTCCCCAGTGTTTATCATATCAGAAGGAAGCCGATGACTGGCAGATGCCTGTGAATTAAATGCATATGTCAACTTGAAAGTTACACCTATGGCCTGTAGCTCAATACATATAAGCCCTTGTCCTGTCAAAGGTCAGCTCTCATCCTTTACTGATGTCACCACACCTTCAGGAGGTTTTGAATTAGGACACAGTGGAAGAACTCGGGCTCTTTGGAAAAGGAGAAATCTAGGAATCAACTAGCAAGTAGGGTAAGCTTTGAGGCCATTCCTGAGACTTTTGCCACCGTGCAGTCCCTGCCCACTCTAGATCCATTGCCTGTACTGGACAGAGGGAGTAACATGAAACATTCTAACAATCTCAAAATGTTTCTGCCCAGGTGCTATGATGACATAAATGTTATGTTCCAGAAAAATGCTCACAATTGTTCTTGAAGGTAATCCACAAACCCCAAACTTCTAACAATGCACAATTACACATCATTCCCACATTGTTAAAAAAGGAAGCAGGGAAGTTGCATGAACATAAAATTGTCCCCAAACAATCACCTTGGGGCTGCTTTGTTCATAATGTTCTGAATGTATACAGGATGTACAAAAAATAAACACAAAAGAATATGGGAAACAATCTGTATGTAATCCAAACAAATACCCCTATCCAGAAGCATTCAGGTGAATCTTTTGATAGGGTGAAACATACACAGTTGTTATTGGCCAGAACCAGAAGAAGGAGAACTGTGAACAAATCTCATTTCCTTTTTGCACTAATTGCCATAAGCTATGCATGGATATGTATTTTTCACCTAACTTGAATTAATTCTGGATTGAGTTTGGTATTTCACCAAATAAAAAATAATAATGTCTATATCAAGTTCATATTACTTAGTTACTCAGTTGGCAAAATGTATTAAATTGACCACCTGGGAATAATGTTGGCTATTGGTGAGCTCATACATTTTGGGTATATACAACGTGCCAGATACTCAGCTAAGGTCTTCACATATTAGGTCATTTAATTCCTGCAACAACACTGTGAGATGGGGACTGTTCTCATACCATTTCTTCAAATGAAGACGCTGGAACTAAAAAAGTTAAATAATTTGTCTGTAACTATAAGGTAACAAGTGGCAGAGCCTAAGTAAGGTAAGAAGGTCTGAAGGAGATAGAGCAGTGAACACTTGAAACTGAACTGCCCTGGCTCTCCTCCGAGACAAGGTCCTCCCTGGAGAGGAAGCTATTGAAATTGTCAAAACTGAACTTGACCAAGAGAAAGAAAAGTTCCTGAAACAGTAAGGCTGTGAGGGGAAATGAGCAGAGTCAGTCCATCTCATCAATCAAGCCTCTGTATTTTTTAATACCACACAAAAATAACAGAAGTGGGAGCTCTGAGAAGCTTGAAAAGTTATTGGCATCACACCTCCTTCTAAGCCTTCGAGAAGGTAATATTCACAAAAAATGAGCAACTTGAAATTATTGATTCAAATTGTATACGAAGTGATGATGAGAAAATAAGTATAAGGAATATGATCCCTACCTACACTGAAAGGATACCAGAAAGATGCTTATAAAACAGACTAAAACTGTCACCTACCATTTCAAATAAATTAAAAACATTAAGAAAAATGATATAAGATTTGAAAGAACATCATAAATCAGAATAAGAAAAAAACTAAAGAGTCAGGTCATGAAACTCAAGAAAAAATAATAAAGAAAAATCATTTGAAAAAAGACTAAATGAGAATGAATAAACACTATAGGAAAAATGACTTAAGAAAAAAAAAATTAAATCCAGACTTCTTTTAGAAAAAGATCTCAAAAAGTATTTTTAAAATGGTGACAAATATTAAGTATTTTGAAAACAGGCAAAGAAAATCCAATGTATGGCTACCAGGGGGTCCCTGAAAAGTAAATCAAAACAGGAAAACAGAAGGAATACTAAAAGTATAATTTGAGAAAATTTCCTGAATATAGTATATATATATATTAAAAACCACATTCTAATAATATATTGTATATTTCAAAATTGCTCATAAAGTATATTTTTAATGTTCTCACAACAAAATATTTAGTATGTAAGCTGATAAACCCATTCATTAGCTTGATGTCATCATGCCAACAATGTATGCATATATCAAAATATCACATTGTACCCAAGTATAATTATTATTTTTTAATTAAGCAACAAAGAAAACTACATTCTGAAAACACTGATGTACCTGAGAAGATTGATTTATAGCTCTCAACCAAAATATAGTCTAGTAAAATTACTAGATTAAAAAAAAAGAGAAAGAGATAATCTTTGCACATTTAGGCAACTATAGCATCTGATTTATATAGGAAAAAAATTAGATGATCAGACTTTTTAACAGCAAAGTTTTCTTGCAAAAGGAAATGAAGAACTGTATTTAAAATACTCAAGGAAAGGGAATGTAAGTTAAGAATTTTATAACCACCAAAATTGACTTTCAAGGCACAGACTAAATCTGATAAAAATACAAGAACCCAGAATATTGTTCCAATGAGTCTTTCTTAGGAAATCTGTTAGAGAATGACTTTTAAGAACGAAACTAACCAGAAAAACGTCAACATAAGATCTGGCAGTGAACATTAGATATATACTTATTTGAAGCACTAAGAATAAATGATGGCTAAGATACAAGAGAGTACTGTTGACATGTTTGTATGCTCTGGCAATGAAGATATATTGCAACATTGTAAAAAAGAGAGGAGAAAGGAGTTAAAATACACCAAAATATATTAACTGCTTTGTGTCATTTTAATTAAAGAGGTAGTATAAATGATTTAGTCTAACATCATTATGTTTAAAGGTAAATAAAGCAAATAATTAATTATGAGATTTTAATTCATCATCTCCTGTGTCCTTTCAATCTAGGAGTGTTCGTGGAGAAGGAAGAATATGTAATATAGAAGTCAAGGAAAAACCCTGTAATGCTAGATCTGAAATAGAAATAGTAATAGGGCTGGGCTCGGTGGCTCAGCCTGTAATCCCGCGCTTGGGAGGCCGAGGTGAGTGGATTGCCTGAGCCCGCGGGTTCGAGACCCGCCTGGGCAACTTGGCGAGACCTCATCTCCACAATAAATCAAAAATCAGCCAGGCGTGGTAGCGCGCGCCTGTAATTCCGGCTACTCGGAAGGCTAAGACAGGAGGATCACCGGGGCCCAGCAGGTCGAGGCTGCAGTGGCCAGAAGCGGCCACCGCACTCCAGTCTGGGTGACAGAGTGAGACTCCAACTCAAAAAAAAAGAAAAGGAAATAGCAATAGGAACACATGGGATTTTTTTCAGCTTTATTGAGATACAGTAGACAAATAAAATTGTATGTGACATGATGATTGGATAAACATATACACTGTGAAATGATTAGTACAGTTGCGTCAATTAACATAGCCATTTTACATACAGTTACTTTTTTTTTCTTTTTTAATGAGAATGCTTAAGATCTACTCTCTTTGCAAATTTAAAGTATACAATACAGTATTATTACTGGTAGTCACCATGCTCTGTATTAGCGCCTTATAACTTACTCATCTTATAACTAAAAGTTTTTACCCTTTGACCAGCATCCCATTACACCACCCTCAACCTCCAGCTTCTTGCAACCACTGGTCTACTCTGTTTCTGTAAGCTTTATCTGTTGTCTGTTTGTTTTTAGATGCCACATGTAAATGATATTATACAGTATTTGTCTTTCTCTGGCTTATTTACTTAACATAATATCCTCTGGGTTCATCTATGTTGTTGCAAATAACAAAATTTTCATCTTTTTATGGTGAATAATATTCCATTGTCTGTGTGTGGGAATCAATGTCATGTGTTCTTTATCCATTAATCTGTCAATGGTCATTTAGGTTGATTCCATATCATGGCTATTGTGAATAATGCTGCAAGGAACATGGGAATGCAGACTTCTGTTTGAGATACTGATTTTATTTTTTATTTTTTTCATTTTTTTTTGAGTCGGAGTCTCACTCTGTTGCCCAGACTGGAGTGCAGTGGCCGCTCCCGGCCACCACAGCCTTGACCTGCTGGGCTCTGGCGATCCTTCCGCCTCAGCCTTCCAAGTAGCTGGAACTACAGGCTCGCGCCACCGTGCCCGGCTAATTTTTTAATTTTTATTGTAGAGATGAGGTCTCGCCAAGTTGCCCAGGCGGGTCTTGAACCCACGGGCTCAGGCAATCCACTCACTTCAGCCTCCCAAAGCGTGGGATTACAGGCTGAGCCACCAAGCCCGGCTTGATTTTATTTTCTTCACACATGTATATTCCAAGAAATGGGATTTCTGAAATAGAGTAGTTCTATTGTTAATTATTGAGGAACCCCTGTATTGTTTTTATAAAAGCGACACTAATTCACATTCCCATCAACAATGTTCAAAAATGTCCTTTTTTTCACATCCTTACCAGCATCTGAACACAAGATTTTAAACTGAAAACACACATATATTGCAAACACTTTCTCGGTTGCTGGTCAATGAAAAAGCCTGAAAATAATGACCAGCTAAGTATTCATGAACAACTTGGAATACAATTTTACACTAAAAGAAACCAGAGTTTCATGGAGAAAGGACTGCTTCCGGGTACTCTGAGCCCAGGAGTGTACAAATAAGTTTGAACTATCTTGTCATACCAGATAGCACAGCACCATTAAAGATTCCTAGGGCATGCCAAAGTAACTCAGGAGGCTGCCAGTGGCCAAAGATGAGACAATTTAACATGAAAACGGGTCCTTGAGGATGGAGGAGAGCTAGCTGCCCAGTGGTCTGTTATTGTCCCAATACTGTTGCATAATTAAGAAATACAATTCTATTGTGTTGGAGCCTTTGTGCATTTTGAAGTTTTTTAGTTACAGTAGTTGGTTTGCCCTAATTTAGCCCTGATACAAACTCTTTTTTTGCAGTTGTTCCTGCCAACTCTGCCTTTTTAGCCTGCCTTTTCTTCTCTATATTCTTTCCACTTAAAGTGTGGGCCACAGGGCAGTATCATTGCTATTTCCTGGGAGCTTATTAGAAATACAAATCCAAGACCCCAACCAGATTTGCATTTTGATAAGAATCTGCGTTTTAATAAGATGCCCAGGTGATTCCTCCATGCAATAAAGTTTGAGAAATGCTTCCCTTGAAGACCTAGTGTATCAGATCTTAGTCTCAAACATTAGAAACTAATTCTAGCTGATTTAAGGGGGGGGAAAAAGTCCTGTTAGTTCAAAAAATGGATAGAATTCAGAAATATCAGGACACCCTATGTCTTTGAGTCAATAGCTTTTGATACAAAGTTTTGGGAAAATGCATCTGATTTTTACCTGGGGGAAACAGGGACCCACACTCTGGGTCATGGGTCTGCACCTATTTGCCAGGGTACAAGAGGTAGGTGCCGGAAGGGAGGTATTTTGTGAAAACAAGTGTTTTGGTCACTTTAACTTCTTATACCAACATTCATAAAATGAGGAATTCCCTAAGCACAGAAAAGAATTCCATTACTGACCCAAACCCCCCCCAAAATGGCCACTAAAGACTAGTCTGGTAGAATACTAATTCAGGGACTCAAGCATGGGTGGAATTTGGGGAAAAAAAATAGAGATACATTTATAAGAAATAAGTAAAAGGTGAAGAGTTGTTTATAAGAAACAAGCTCAGAAACTATGAACCAGGACAGAAATAGCAAGTATGCTACAAATCTTCCTGTCTATGCCCAAACCAGACATGGTTAATCAATTATAGCATTCTTTCATGCTGAGCTCAGATACTACTTCATAATCCTTCTTAACACATTGCTCCAAGTAGCTACTACTGATCATCCTATTTCTCCTGCAGGATGAAAGTTTTCCTTCTTCGCTAAACATTCCCTGGCATTGAAGCTTTTTGATTGCCAATATTTAGGCACAGTTGACTACGTGTCTGGGCAGCCCAGTGCCATATTCCCTCTCAGAAATAAAAGTTAACACCCAAGTTGAGGTTGAACTGATGATGTGTAATAAATGCCTGACCACTGAACATGTGTTCTATCATTTAGACAGATGTTTAGAAAAATCTTGCCATAAAAAGAACAGCATTAACTGCTATGCTACTATAAGACATACAGGTCAAATTTGGGAGTAAAGGGTAATTCTAAATAGGCTAAAAGAGTCTGAAGCCTTAAATCTTTCCAAGAATATGGCTGCTCTAGTCTCTTCACGGTTATTGACATGTTTTACTATGTTTCCTTACGCTGTGTGGTATAATTGTTATTGAAGATGAAAAATCAAAGCAAAAAGTAACTCAGCCAGGAGCTACCCAGCCAAGGGGGCTTGATAAGAACTGAGCTTCATTAAAGTCAGACAAATTTTAGCCAGTCTGAAGGTCAATTAGGGTAATCAGTCAGTGCAGTAATCCACCCAAAGCCACTTTAATAAGCCAAGGGGCCATCCATGCACAGAGTCCACTGATAATGAAGACACTGTTCATTGCGGGGGGAGAAAAATGGGAGGAGGGACAGCAGAGGCACATCTATAAAGATTCAGAAGACATTTAAAGAATAATTATGGCTTTTGCCTTATTTCTGTTTATTTATAAGGGAAACAAAATTCTCTGGTCATTATCTTGATGGCACTGATTATCTTTCATGGAGCAAAATCATTTTAATTGGGATCCTCGTATCTGCTCTTAATGGAACCAATTACCTCTGGGAAAAAAAGAATAGTTCTTAAACATAGGCTTTATGCTTTTCTCTACTTACCTTATCCATCTACCATCAAATTCAGGTCTGCTGGATCAATTAAAAGGAAAACTGTCATCATTAGCAACACTTATGTGTAGCTGAATCTTGCTCTCTAGATTTTTTCCTCTAGCAATGCTGATACCATCAGGATAAAAGTAAGGAAAATGTCTCACTGATGGAATAAGAATCACTGAGGCACACATAAATAATTATAGTAGATCTGATGCATTAATTACCCCATTCTTCACCTCTGCTTATATCTATGCTCACTGACCTGTCACTCAGTGGTACCCACTGTCTATGACTCTGGGTTTGGTCATGTGGCGTGTGTAGGGCCAAAGAATGTTGGCCGCCATGATATATGTGGGGATTTAAAAGTCCATTCACCACTGAGCTTGCTTGGACTTGCTCTAGGTCATCCTCATGAAAAGAACATGCCCAAGCTAGACTGTCTGTTCCGGGAGAAGTTTGACAAACATGTTGACTAGAACTGAATCACCTCAATCATCTCCGTCAAGGACATCTTAGATCAGTCAAGAGTAACAGAGAGGTCCGGGCCAAGGGGACTACCCCAGAATAGCGAGCCAAGAATACACTAGAACAGTGAACCACAAATGCTACTGTATGCCCCTGAGGTGCTGTTGTACTACACTATTGTGACAATAGATAACTGATAAGATAATATACATAGAGTAAAATTTTGTGGCCACCAAATCACCCTCTTGGAGAAGTGGGAGAGATATCGTGAAAATAAAGTTCTGATCAACCAGTTGACTAGTTTGGTGTCCTTTCAATTTATTTCTTTGATCAAAGGCACTGAATCAAAGATAGTCTGCACCACACATTACAATATACAACCATGGGCCAAATGTAAGAATGTGCTACTACTGCTCTGAAAACTTAGAACAACTTATTTATTTCTCTCAAAATTGCTGGCTACTACTTTTTCCATTTTGGGGGTGAGCAATTTGAGGCGACAGAATGAAGTCACTTGCCCACATTCACAAAGCTAATGAGTGGCAGTGGTAAGATTTGAACCCAGGTTGTCGGTCCCCAGGCTTCACACTTTTAGTCGCTAATATACACAAGCTCTCTTGTGTTTGCTTTTTGACAGCTTTGTGTACATTACTGGCCAAAAGCAATGGCATATATAATGGTCAGTGTAGAAAGTTCCAAGAATAGGTGTGATTCCTGGATGATGAGTGCCGTGCATAGAGGATTCTGGAAGCTTCCCTCCTCCTCAATGTAAGAACAAGAAAGAAGAAAATCCTGACAGAGAGGATGGAAAAACAGACTCGGTGGCAGATGGACACCATAACGAGGCAGAAGTGATGCTGAGTCCTAAGAAATCCCCACTCCAGGAGCAGAAAGCAACCTGCTAGAAATCCACTTTCCATGCTTTGATGTGGTCGTTATGGTATATATGAAAATCTGTAAACCAGATGGTGGCAGAGGTGAGCAGGTAACTGCCTCTCCATAGAGAAATTTGTGAAAGCTGCAAATGCAGGTTGGTACTGTAACAATCTAGAATTCTAGTTTTTACTCTCACTCTTAAGAGCATTAGCACCAAAACATTTTCTCCTTAAACACATCTATTACATAGTCCATGAACACAGGCATATCCAACAGTGGGAACCAGAGTTCTTAGCAACCAAGAGCAGGAACACCTTGAACTTGGTATCAGCCAACAAGTGCAGGAACTCATAAATACTGCCTTCATTAGCTCATGGGCCCTGTGATTTGTGTCTCTGATGAACAGGGGCACATTTTTTGACCCCTTCAGTAAACAGGCAATGTAATTCCTCTATAAATTGACTATGAGAATGGTTTAAATGCCCTTGCCTACAAGCTGAAAGGCATAGTTAACACTTTTTACATAAGCTAGAAGACCAAAATTTAGCTATCAATCAACCAGGGCAGAAAGGAATGACTTGACAAAATCATTCGTTAAGTCTGACAGGAGTCAAGAACACAAGGCTTTCTTCCAATAGTTTAAATGTGTGTGTGACAAAAGAATATTAATTGCATAAGACAAGACACTTAAAGGTATTAGCTCAGCTCTACCAGTCTATTTTACCCAATTAAGTTTATTGAATAGTGTAAATAATTGCATTTTCTTCAGCAAACCAAAAGGTATGCAGTCAGTGGATCACACCTGTTCTACTAATCCACTTTCTTATTTCACAAAAAGGTAGAGTGAGGAGAGGAGAGACATAGTTTAGCTCACAAACTCAAAAAGAGCAATAAACTGTCTCAAAAATAACCAAAAGTTGTCGACCTATCAGGTGGGACATGAGGAGTATATGTTGTACATTGAGCAACATTCAAAACTGCAAATGTCCACACACCGTCTAAGAACCTGCAACCATTTGGTGAATATAAAATAGTTCTCTGCAAAAGATAGTCTAAGAAAAAGAAAATGGCTCTCCCAAGCCAAGTAGAGTCACAGAAGCTTTAACTGGCATGAAATTTTGAAGGCTCTGTGTCCCATTTTAAACTACTCAATGAAAAACACCTCTGAAATTCTTTTTCTTTTTTTTTTCAGTTGGAGTCTCGCTCTGTCTCCCAGGCTGGAGTGCAGTGGCACGCTCATGGCTACCCCAGCGTCGACCGACTGGGCTCCAGTGATTCTTCTGCCTCAGCCTTCCCTGAAATTCTTTTTAATGGAGCGACATTCATTCTTGAAAACCTAAAAACGTCCTTTAATTATCTGTTACAATTGTGCATTTCAAAATTTCTTTTGATCTCAAGGGAACGAAATGAAACCATAAAGAAAAACCTATACAAATGCCACATTTTCATGAAGGGTATTTTGAGTGTTATGCCAAAAAATGAAATGAGGGTGAATTCACACACAAAAAATACGATGGTGTAGATGCAAATGCAATTAGCTGCCAGGAGGCAGGAATCTTATTACTATTCTTCTTCAGAAATAAAATATGCTTTGTCTCTACCTTGCTTCACTTCACTCTAGTCAGTGACTGGTGTTCATTCATTTATTATTTCTACATTTGAGGAGCTCCTGGTGGATGAAGCCTGTGTTATTTTGGTTATTTTTGAGACAGTTTATTGCTCTTTTTGAGTTTGTGAGCTAAACTATGTCTCTCCTCTCCTGTGTTTGGCCCAGGATACAAAGAAGACAAACCATCTACTCTCATTTACTGCTGAAAACTCTTCTACTATTTCAATTCCCAATTACTAACGAAGCTACAGTGATGTATGTATGAACATGACCTCATACGTGCTTGACCGGCCTCATAAGTGGTGCTACTTAGAGGCAGGCATGAGTTATTTCTCTTCAATGTGTTGGAGGTTGGCCCAAGGAAAACTGTAAAAAAAGAAGTCCAATTTTTCTACATTTCCTTCATCTCAAATTGCCTTTTTTTTTCTCACTGAAATGTTCTCTCAGGATTTCTCCACCCCTCCATTAGGACAGACATTCTTTCGATTACCCAGTTTCTAACTTAGTTCAGAAGGTTTGGCATTTCAAAAGGGTAGAATTTTAGGTGGCATGGGTGAAGGTTGAAAAGACATTTCAAGTATAATTACCTTGCTCAGATCCCTTAACCCAGACAAAAAAAAAAAAAAAAGGCAGACCAATTCCCCTGCATATTTGAAAGATCTACTCAGTTTCTGGCTGATTATTTTCTTTAATAATAAAACTGTGCATATCATGTTTTTATAGCTCGCAGAGAGCTTTCCGAGACATTATTTCATTTGACCTTCCCTACAATGCCACGGTGTGGGTGAGGGGTGTAGTTTGTAGGGTGAGCGTCGTGATCTGTGTTGTTTAGATGAGGAAAGGGAGAATCCTCTGGTCGCATACAGCAAATGCTAGAGTCAGGTCTTCTGGTTCCAAGAATAGTGCTATTTTACTTAAGTTCATGTGTTTATGGACCTGGCGGCAGAAGCTCACAAATCCTAATTAGACAAAGGTCACCTTTCTTTTCATCTTTCCGTCCCACACATAGTCAATCACTGACTCCCGGCCTTATGTCGTTGATTCACTAGCAGTGAATGGCCACAAGCTGCTTGAGGCCAGTGTGAGAGAATCAAAGGTTGCATCAGTAACAGGATAACCTCACCCTAGTAAGGGTCTTCAGGAAGCTTATGAAATGCTGCCCAAAAAAATGATTTAATCCACTGACAATGGGATTGGTAATTGGGAGAAACAATTACTAAGTGGATGGACTTGATGGCAGGCAAACAGCAGAAGCCTATAAAACATGTGTGGTTAAAGAGTATGAAGCAAAGCACAGAGGAGAACTCTCTAAAACCATTATTTCTTTCTGATAGGATCAATCCTATACACCTGCCAGAGTGTCCTATGATTTCTATAAGGTAGTCATCTGGCCCTATACTTCCACATTTCTTTCCTTACGGCACAAGTCCCGTGGGTCTTACAAGAATCTCCACTGTAAATACAAGATGCCCTGGGAGAAACCCAGCCAAAACTCCCCAGTTCTCACTCCAGATATCAGAGGAGGGACGACACCTCAGTTCATTTGAGCAGGATGGGTAACTTGGGGCAGTAACTTGCTGTTGGGTAAAAGAAAAGGAATGATGAACACTTATTTCTTGGTACAGATGTCACTGATAATGCACCTCCAAAGCTTCTGGCCATCTGTGGTCATTAAAGAGCTCATCGTACTTTCTAGAACAGAAAACCACTCACCCCACTCCCGTGCTTTACTCCAATTATGGATAGCTGTGTGCCTCTGAGCTACCTTGTCTCTCGCGTTCTGCTGCCGTATGCTACACTTTTTCACTTCCTGTCTTTAACTATTGCACAGTGTTGCATTTCCAACAGCTGCTGAATTTTTCCCTGGAGGTACCTCATTTTAGATAGAAGTCCAATGATCACTTCGCTTTCTCAAGTTTGTGGAAATCCTATAAAATGTCTGATGTCGTTGCTATTTGAGGGAAAAGACCAGAGACAGAGTCAGATTCAAGGTCCTTTTGCTTTTCAGAGAATGTGGGCTCTTACAACCATATCTGGTTTGTTTTGTTTTGTTTGTTTGTTTTTGAGTTGGAGTCTCACTCTGTCACCCAGACTGAAGTGCTGTGGCATGCTCCCAGCCACCGCAGCCTCGACCTGCTGGACTCCTGCGATCCTTCCACCTCAGTCTTCCAAGTAGCTGGAACTATAGGTGCTCACTACCACGCCCAGCTAATTTTTGATTTATTGTAGAAATGAGGTCTCACCAAGTTGCCCAGGCTGGTCTCAAACCTGCGGGCTCAAGCAATCCACTCACCTCTGCCTCCCAAAGTGCTGGGATTATAGGCTGAGCCACCAAGCCACACCCATATTTGTTTTATCTCAAGCTAGATTTACTTCTAGAACAGGGGTCGGGGGTGCTTTTTCTGGAAAGGGACAGATAGTACAGATTTTGGCTTTTGTGGGCCAGTCCCTGCCTCAATTATACAACTCTGCAGCTGTAGAACGGAAACAGTCAATACAACTTTAAATAACCTGATGAGGCTGGATTTAAGACCTAGGCAGTAGTTTGTCAATGTCCACACTAAGTAGTTTCACCCATGGATTTTAGTCTTATATCCCTCTCACTGTGTCCTTAAGTTGCTACCACAATCCCTGGCTATTTCAAGCACCGTTCACCTACCTACTGCTTACTAAAACTGAGCTTCTGCTGTGCCCAGCAGCTACCCGCTTAAGAATAGAATTGAGGAGGATATAGATGACCTCTAAGAGACCCCAAATGGTCAGTTTAACTGGTGTCATTTGACCAAGTTGACTTTTGTTCTTCCTTTGCTTCATACTCTGCTACAAAACATAGATGATTCCAGCAATTCCTTTTCTAGTAGAAGCTTTGAGTTGAGGAAGGAAAAGGAAACAGTTACCTAGAAGAGGAGAAATTGTTCGCTTTCCCTAAACATTCTGCTGATTATGAGGAAGGTATCTGGTTGAGTTACCCGGCCGTCTTGATGTAGGTGCACTCATCTGGAATGAACCCCAGATCTTGATGATTTCCCGTAATCTGGCAACAGTTATCAAGGGCACATCCCACAGACTGCCCGGACAGGGAATGCACCCAAACAGCAGGCAAGCTGGTTGCTATGGTAATATACAGACACCTAGCCTCGTTGATCAGTCACAAGTTATCCCTTTTCAACTAGATATTTTGACATCTATAGATACAGCCTCGGGGCCACATTGATCTAAGCCTGTGAATTTCAAAGGAGGGGCTGAAGGAAATCTGCTCAGAGTCAGGCATGGTTCATTAGTGCTGACTTATTCCTGCCCTTGGAACTCAGCGCCATGCCATCCCTCTCCTATTTTCTGGTCTTCCAGACCTCCCAGACTGCCTTGCCCTAGGGTGCTTTTTCAGCTTTTCAGTCACCCCTTTAGACAGTTGAAACTTAGACTGAAGCTATTTAAGGCAGCCTGATCCTTGTTGAAATGGAAGGAATCAAATAGAAATATAGAAGTCCTGCCCTTAACAGTTAAACAGGATTGATGCACACGTGAAAAACTATGAAAATATGGAAGGAGAGAGGATGAGTCGGACCGGTTAATCACCCAAACTTCTGACAAGCACTTACGGTGGACTCAAATAGAAAAATCTGCTCTTATCCCCAAACTCCTCAGGACAAATGATTCTCCTTTAATCCTAGAATGCTCGGGCACAATCCATTCAACCATTTCTCACTGCATATACCAGACAAGTCTGCTAGTCTCCTGATATGCATTTAATCAGATATTCCCCCAGCTAAAATGAAAGCCCCTTACTTTTTTCCCCTATGATTAATTAGAAAAATAATTATCAAAATCCCATTCACAGTTCAGTTTCTTGCATGGGTCTGGACATGATATGGCTGGCTTAAGGAAGAAAAAAATGGTGATTATATTAAGTGAGAAGCCTATTATTATGATTACTATAGAGAAACTCAGGACTCATTAATAATTTATATTTACCTTATGCTCTTCCCATTAAAGAATTTTAATAAAAGCTATAAACTAAGACCAAAGTGTACCAACTTTAACGACTACAATCATTAAAAGGACAGACTTCAGAGTCAGCTCACTTGGGTTCTTGAACTTATGAGTTTTATATCAGTAGGAAATTTAACCTTACTGTTGCAATTTCAATATCTTACCCTAGAAAGAAGATCTTTTTGATAATAATATCTCTCTGAAGAATTTTTGTACAGACCATCAATAAAGAGTCAGAGAAAGAATGGACACTCAATAAATGTCAGTTTCAGTGGACAGTTTTACCAAGACACTGTGGAAAAACAAAGGGTGGGTCTGCAACTGGTTAATCGCCCAAACTTGTGGCAAGCACTTATGGTTAGATCAAACAGAAAAATCCACTCTTAACCCTTTTCTGACCTTCATACATAACAAGGGACAAACAGAAGTAATAGATCAAGATAGGTCAAGAGGGCTGATTATTTCAGTTGTCTCAATGGCAAAAGGTTATCAGCTGCTCCTTCCCTAAGCTTAACCATTCTTAGTACTCATAGCACTGAAAAAGCAAGGCAATGATTGTGAAGTCATGACTTCATATGCAATAATATTCACCATCTGTAGGTCTTTGGAACTCTAAATAGAGTTCTTTACTAAAGCTATTACCTGGGACTTAAGCTTAGGAGAAGAAATCAGATTTGCAGCACAAAACCAACATCAGTGGTTGATAATTACAGACTCACTAATCTTAAGTCAATTTTCCAACAACTAAAATTACCCAATAATGGTACCAACCACTGGGTGAAGGAATAAACTCCCATCTTTAAAGTAGAGGCAGTCAGAAGGAGTCCTAAGATTGCTAAAGAAAGACCTTTTGCCCTGGAAAGACCCTGGGGGTCCCTTCCATCACTAGGAGTCTATGAACCCATGATTTCAGAGTTAATATCTTCTATTTCAATGATAGTTGAGAAAGAAGCCCAGAAGATATTATTGTTTTCTCTTTCTTTTTCTCCTTTTCCCAAACTCCTACCTACCTCCTGATTTGGGGAGTGACTGAAAATCTTTAGACACATGTGACCACATAATCATCATTCAGCTTTTAAAATATGTGTTCAAAGAAATTGTATCCTTCTTTCTCAAGTCAAAAATAGGTATCATATCCCCGCCCCCCCTCATTGGGGGACATTCTTGGTCAAGACAATTACCCTTTTTAGCAATTTTTTTCTTCCTGTATATGAAGGAAATTTTCCATGCTCCAGCATGACAAAAATACCTGTTCTGGGTACAGTCTCCTGAAATCTGGGACCATATGTGCATCAGTAAACATTATGTGTAGAGTAAATTAAACCGAGCCTTATAATTAGGCAGTAAGGAAATTACTGTAGACCTGAAAGAGTAAATCAGCAGTATTAAAATGTTCTCCATTTTCTCTGAAGCACTTCAGAGTGCCATAAAAAGCCCGTGTCACTGTGATAAACACCAAGAAGAAATGCATTTGAAGCAAGACAACCTAAAGACACCACAATTCAAATATGTCTTCAAATCTGGAGTCCAAGGTGTCGTGTAACGAAATTTAAAATCCAGCCCTTTTGCCACTGATGTGAGAGGAAGAAGAAAGTCACCTGCCATTGAGACTTTAGGTGGGAGTCTGCTCCCACCCCAAGTCTGGAAGACTTTTCTAGATAGGTCTGGGGCAGAGCCAGGACTAACAAGAGGTTCATCCATGGTGAAAAAAATAGCCACATTTTAAATAAAGACGGGATCAGTAGTGCTGATTTTTCCTTTTGCTTCAGGTTTCAAGATGGCTCAGCACTGCACTTTCTTATTTACAGCGATCCTAGCTTTATTTATAGTGTTGCTATTTTGTTCATGGGGGATCTTTTGCTTTAAATTTTTATTTAAAAAAAAATACCACATGCAATATATTGTTGATCTTTATTACCGAGTTGTTGGTGCTCCCTAAAAACCCTTGCCTAAGGCAAGTAGTTCCCTTGCGTTCCCCTAGGCTTGGCCATACTCCAGAGAGCACAGACCTTGCCAAACCCTATAGCAAAAAACAGTGAGCATCAGACCGATTGTTTCTAATCTAGGCCCAAGGGAGAGGAGACTCGTGAAATAATAAGACGTATGTACATCAGCCTCTGCCCCTGGTTCCTCACATAGAACTTCTAAAACCCTTGTAGCAGGGTGCTAGGAGCATCCTTTGTTCTAATATTTGGTCTTGGATCCCAGTTCCTGACCCAGAACCCCTAAGATCTTTGTTATTTCCTGGGTGAAGTGACACATTTGATACCCTTGACACAGAGTTCCTAAAGCCGTGGAATTTCCTGGGTGACAGGAGAATGTTTTGCTCTAATGAGGCAATTTTTGGTGGACTCCTGGATAACTTCAGGATGGTGGCTAGTTGCAAGGGAAACCGACAATGTGTTTGGAGGGCTAAGTAACTATTAGCATACCTATTCTAACCTCCAGAGAGGTGAGAGCTGATGAAGGTTGAGATGATCGCCAATGGCCAAAGATCCAATCAATTATACCTATGAAATGAAGCCTCCATAAAAACCCCAAAGATCAGGGCATAAAGAACTACTGATTGCTGAAAATGTGGAGGTACAGGGAAGATGGTGAGGCCAGAGCAGACATGGAAGCCCTAAGCCTCTTCCCACACATCTTGCCCTGTACATCTCGCCCATCTGGCTACGTGTCTGTGTATTCTTTATAATAAATGGGCAAATGTAAGTAGTTTCCTTGAGTTCTATGCGACGCTCTAGCAAATTAATTGAACCTGAGGAGGGAGTTATGGAAATCTCAATTTATAGCTGGTTGGTCAGAATATAGGTGACAACCTACTACTTTTGACTGCCATCTGTAGAGGATGCAGTTTTGTGGAACTGAACTCTTAACCTATGGGATCTGGAGTTACCTCAAGGTAGATAATGTTAGAATTGAACTGAATTTTAGGCCACTTAGCTGGTATCAGAGAACTGGGCAGTACGGGGGAAAAACTCACACATTTTGGTGACCAGAGGTGAAGTGTGCTATGGTGAATGTGTAAGAGAAGGAAAAACACTGTGGCTTTTTCCTCTCTCTTACAAACCTCAAACATGGATTCCCCATCCCTCAAAACATATCGTTTCTGTGAGGTGGAAACGTCTAGTAGAAGCCAAGTAGATTAGAGAATCATTGGAAGGCCTCATAAATCCTCAATTCTATCGACAATGGGACTATGATAAGGTCTGAAAACTCCCACTATCAGAAACAAAGACAGTGGAATTCAAACCTGGGAGAACACCAGAAATAACTAGAAAGCTTGTTAGGACACAGATTTTAAGCTGCCACCATAGGGGTATGAAATCAGAATCCTCCAAGAGATTCATACATATACCTGCATTTTAGCAATTCTTGAGCTGAGTCTTCTAAAGCCAGCTGAGCCACAGGAAACTGCTGGGTTAAGGTATCCTTTCTTAAAATGGAAATTATTCTCATAATATAAATGGAAACGTTTAGGCTTGCAAATTCAGCCCTTGAAACAACTGGACCAGGGACATGTGAGTTTAGTATGGAGGGAAGTGTATGATTGGGATATTTCCTGGGTGGGACAACTACATACAGGGACTCTTCATTCTTTTGTCACTTGTGTGGTATAGGCTAAATTTTTTGGTGGAGGCACTGGGATATGACCTGAAGAAACAAAGAACAGCCGGGCATGGTGGCTCAGGCCTGTAATCCCAGCACTTTGGGAAACTAAGGCGAAAGGATTGCCTGAGCCCAAGGGGTTGAAGATTAGCCTGGGCAATATGGCGAGACCTCATTTCTACAACAAATTTAAAAATTATCCAGGTGTGGTGGCACACACCTGTAGTCCCAGCTACTTCGAAGACTAAGGCAGAAGGATTGCCTGAGCCCAGCAGGTCAAGGCTGCGAAGGCTGTGAACAGGCCACTGCACTCTGGCCTCGGAGACAGAGTGAGACTCCTATTCCAAAAAAAAAAAGAGAGAAAGAAACAAAGAATAATAAAACATGGGCACAGGTAAAAACAAATAGCTTAAATCTACTGCAAAAAGTGTTATAATAGAGATATTTTTAAATGTCCTGGGAGTCTACTCGATAAAACTGGTTTATAGGAATTGGATAAAGTTGTGATGATAAGATGACATTTAAGCTAAGCCTTATAAGAAAAAACGTGAGTTTTCTTGGAACAGAACAAAAAGGAAGTCGGAGATGGGGGTCATTCCAAGCAGAAGCAACCATGCAAAGGCAGGAAGGAGGCTCTGTAAACATTGGTTTATCCAAACTGCTGGTGCAGTGATGACTGAAAGCCAGGAGGCTGAAATCAAGGAGAATGGTTATCATGGCTGTGGCCATCATTTTTTTGTGAAAAGCAATTAATTCGGGCCAATGAGAATGAAGAGGAACAAAAAACTAAAAAGGCATTTAGGAAGTGCTATCAACTGAAGTGAATGACTGATGGGGATTTAAGGAATGATCAAGGAAGGAGCCCCATGGGGCTGTAATTCTCCTGAAAAGTAGATCACGGCAGGAGGCACAAAATTGTGCCATGCTGTGTGGCAAGATGAGGGTTTGGCTCTAAGATACCTTGGAAATTTCATTTAGCCAAAAAAAAAAAGGAGGAAAAAAGAACAAAAGCATGTAATGTAAATAGAAGGGTGTTATAACTAGCATCACTTTCTTTGCAATTTTCTACCCAAGCAAAGAATCATGACGAATTCCCTCAGCCATCAGCAGTGACATCCATGGGAACCAGGAAGGCACACAATGCTGAGATCCCAGAGCAAATGGGCTCCCACTAGAGCTGGTGGTGACAGCAAGCAAGGCAGAGTCTGCAGGA
Source organism: Tarsius wallacei (assembly GCA_963574415.1). Taxonomy (NCBI): domain Eukaryota; kingdom Metazoa; phylum Chordata; class Mammalia; order Primates; family Tarsiidae; genus Tarsius; species Tarsius wallacei. The sequence goes on from CAUYQG010163301.1 coordinate 50,212, forward strand.
AGATGACTCACTTGCTAAATTTCAGATTTGTCCAGGCTCCTCGGGAAATGGGGGAGATAAAAAAATATCAGCAGTCCTGATGGAAATTTCCCCTGGGAAAAAATGGTGCCAGAAGCCATTTCAGGTAATAAAAGGTAACCTCAGCAAGGAGGGGTCAAATGGAACAGATATATTTGGCCACAAGCTGACTGCTATGATCCACTGAGTACATTCCGTCAGGATCAAGGCGATTAGCTGCTATCATCAGCTCTAGAAACACCTCAATTCAGGCCATAATGGTGGATGCACAACATACTTTAAAATTATCTCCTTTTCAGTGACAGTTTTGGATAAGAAACCCCAGCCTAAACATAGCACACAACAATAAATATGGGCCAACCTCACTTAACCAGGATGGGTGTAGTGAAATTAATGTTCTGGTAAGCTGAAAGGGCATTCCACAAAAACAATCTTTGTTATTTAAATCATCATGGTTGGAAATCTAAATTTCCCTGCTCAGGAATTTCATCCTGGAAAATATGATAGAATTTTTGTTTTGTAATCCCACAGTAGATCTTCCAGTCTCAAGATCAGTATTCTTAATGGCATTCTCTGCCTAAAACGGGAGAAGGTGTTAGAGATTGGACCAAATGCAGATCTTCTCAGGAACGAGGTTGGGGGCTCAGTTAGTGCTATTTATTCCATCCCCTTCCCACTTTTTCTCCATTGTCAGGGCCTAGATCTTTGATCTAGACTCACCAGTGAGAGAGAGGTCAAGCCAAGGTGTGACCAATCAACCAAATGTTGGCATACAGAAATAAATTAAACCCCTTCATGAATTGAACAGTTCCTTGACAAGGGAGGAGCTTTTCCATAGTGATATTTCACGAACTGTTTCCAATTAATGAGATCATGTAAATTGGACTCGGCCTAATGAGTGTCTTCCAGGAGATAAATAAGTATGTGGTGGTCTGACATTCAGGGCTGTTTTATCAGTATTTTCTTAAGGTAGAAGTGGCTTGAATATATAATCTACGGCCAAGGAGCAGGTCCAAAGAATGGCTCCTTCAGGCCTTTTTGATCCTGATTTTTGGTGTTTCGGATCTCATTTCTGTTTTCAGCTGTCTCTGAGTTGCTTATGTTCTGTATTTCAAATCCTGTTTGCTTTATGATTGTTTTCTGATCTCCATGGTTGAATAGTAGAGTGGCAATCTGACATAAGGTGCCAAACCCCAGGGGTCATAGGCTCTGACATAGGATTTAAGTGTGAAGAATGCAAACCTTAACATTTGGGAGCAAATCAATATTTTGCAATTGTTTTTTGTAGCCAAATAGACAGGCTTATATCCTTATGAAGAAAAACAGATTCAAATCTAGAAATAAACCATTTTAAAACGTTTTCTTACAATAAGTTTTTAAATAATTGGCTTCACCAGGGACAGATGTAAGAAAAAGATTTGAATGCCTTAACACTCCTTTTTCTGTAAATATTTTGGAAAGTCTATAACTCATGGTTTTAGATGCCAGAGACCTAAACATAATAACACTTTTTTCAAAAGAAGATCCAATGAACCATAATAGCTGGACACCCAAGAGGTGATATATCATAAACCAGAACCATGTTTTTGACATTTACCATAGATTTTTTTCCCCCACAGAGTATGCATGTCACCCATCCCAAATCCTAAGTGGTGGTGGTGCTGTTGAAAACCACAAAGCCCCTCTACATATTTATGTGAACGTTCCTGTCCACAGGCATCCCCAGAGTAGGTTGGTTTATGTGTGACCCACGTGCACATGCTGGTTCAATAGAGAGGCAGAATGGAGTAAAAGTTATGAGCAAAGACCCTACAGCCAAAACACCTGACTAGGATCTCCACACATCCACCCTCTGCATGGCCACGAGTGCATTACTTTGCTTTATTTCCTTACCTATAAAATGGGTGTGGTGACAATCTGTTCTATCTCACAGAGCTGGCATGTGGATTCCATGTGGCCAATACATGGAGAAAACTTAGAACCATTCTGGACACATTACAAGGACTCAATATATGTGGGCTATAAATTAGTTTGCATTTTATGAACAGATTTTACGAGCTTTTCCTGATGTCTGTCCACCTTTGGCCATAGTTCTTATTTAAGAAATCAGAAGACAAAGGGGACAGCTGAGGGACCTCTTTAGCTAGAATTGTTTCTTATTAATTTTGGGAGTTTTTCTGTGGTTCTCTCTAGAGACGGGGTCTTAATAAATCAACCTTTACATATACCATCCAATGATATGCTTTGTTTGTTGGTTTTCAATCTCTCACTATAGTACCATTCTACTAAACACTCACCCCAATGTAAAAGTGTTCTATATATGATTTTTGTTGTTAAAATTTTTTTGTTGTAATAATAGAATTGAGACCATTGTCAAGTTAACAATCATTGAACCTCACTGCTGGAATCACTGTGATGGTTATGAAGGGCGAAGGGATAGGAATTAGGCCCTTGATTGGTTTTGGAAGTGAGAGAGTCGCTAAGTTTAACAGCACCATAATGTCGTGGTTATTATTTATTAGTTTTTTCACAGAGGAACATCTGGGTCTTGATTTGCTTAACAACTTGGGGAACAAAAAGACTAATAAAAGGGCCAAATAATAACCAGGATAAACCAGCATCTCTGTAAGTGTAGGAAAAATTAGGAGGCCATACCTAGAATAGTTCACTGGTGGCACATAGAAAAAAGGGCATGGGGGCACAGCTAGCAGGCACTGACTGGATCCTCTCTAAGGGACAGACAGACCTTGGGGGCCACTAGGCACCCAGAAGAGGAGTCAGCCGTAAGCTATTGTTTTCACAATGTTCTGATTCCAGAATCACAGCAGTGAGAAGGCTCAGACACAGGGCCTACTGTACCCACAGCACTAAAATTAGAACATAATGCTTAACGCTGTCAGTTATATTCCCCTAAATCCATTTTTAATTCCAAACAAAATACTCCTAAGAGGATTCTGCTCTTCCAATGGCCCTTGTCATGGGGTTAATTGGCAAGATGGATATATGCCAATCAGTTTTAAATAATACCCTTGGGTTCCTATGACCTTTTTCACAACTTATAATGCCTAAGTTCCTTGGGATAAGTTGCCTCAAGAGAGGAGTTCTACTTACTTGAAGATTCCACTTAAACAGAAATCCTTTTATTCAATTAATCTTGATTTGTGTGTGTGTGTTTACAAGCCTGACTCCACTTTCTTTCATTAAGGAAGTCCAAGATAATGATCATGATTGACTTTATTTCTTTTAAATTTGGTGACTGCAACTTTGCAAGGCTCCAGGGTCACTCTTTTGAAGAGCACTGCTCAAACTTGGGGTGATGAAGAGGAGTCAGAAGACTGAAAGAGAAGGAAGTCATAAATGTTTCTAGAAATATACTTTTTATTTTCCAACTAAAATCTTTGACCACTTTTTTTCACTATGAGATTTTATTTCTCTAAATATTGTACAAAGGAATACTTGTGTACAGGAAAGTAGAAATGATCGTTAAAGGTTCTCATTTAGAATCTGCTCTAACAAAAGCTTACCTGTAATTGAAAGGAAAGAAAGTATCTCAGCAATAGGAAAACATTCATTTGAGCCATGAGCACTAACTGGGCCACTATCGCAGCAGGGATATCGGAGACCCAGGTGAAACCTTGTTAATCTGACCAACTAGCTACTCAAATCTAAGCTGATAAACTACCTGAGTCAAGCAAATTAGTTATTGCATATTCCATCCTCACAAGTGCTAGGTAGATTCAATTTGGATCAGAGAAACTTTTGTACCACTACAGGTGTACATGGGAAGACAGAAGAGATGGAAAGAAAGACAAAAATATCCCAACATATGGGTAACGAGGGAACTGACAGATGGGGACCATCTTAGTTTGGAAGGAAGACTGGAGTAAAGAAGGACGTTTCAACCAAATTCATAGACATGGTGTGAAATTATGCCATAACTGTTGAATCTTAATACTAGGAAACAATTCTCCTCTTATGCTTATTCCTCTGTATTTTAGGAAAAAGTAAGAAAAAAATCACATGCATAGAATAATTTCAGGGAAGACATACCCCTTCCACTACCATCCGAAAGGAAACCCTCCAAGGAGGTTGTCGCCTAAGCATTTAAAATTCCACCATAAATTCCACCCTCAAATTTTACCACTTTACTCTGTTAAAAAGAGTCAACTCTTTTTTGGAAACTGTAATGCCAGAGTAAAAATTACTTTGCCCATTCCTTTCAAATACAACAAAAAACCGTAACGACAGGTCCATGATTGAAGGGAGTTGAGGGTGCTAGTTCCTGGATATAAAAACACAATCCCTACTGAGACCTAAAGATCAGGGAATTGTGAGGACTCGGATCATAAATTTCATCTGGTTGACAATCTAGCCAAAGGCAAGTCCTGCAGATGTCCTCTCAGTGCTTTTAAAATCTATGATGATCAGGCATTAGGACCTCTGGCAGAGGAAGTGAATGAGAATTTTTCTTGGACTCATATAGCTCAAAAAAGAGCTTAAGGATCTAGTTTGGTTTGCTACTTTCACAGATAAGAAAAGGAGACCTAAGATGAGGGATCCACTGTCACATTGCCAGAGTAATGGCCAAGACAGCACTAAAACCCAAAGCTTCAGATACTGATTCAATGTTTTTCATTAAGCTCCATCCCAGTTCCTACTATCCATATCATATCATATCAGAGAGATGGAAGAGGGCAAGGAGAGGCAGATCCAGCTATTTATCTATTTGGCATTACTTACTATTGCCTAACAGAGCAATGTTCTATTCTGTCTTATTTCAAGGGAAAAGAAGGAAGAAAAGAAAGAAGGAAGAAAGGAAAGAAGGAAGGAGGAAGAACGGAAGGAAGGAAGAAAGGAAGAAAAAGAAAGGAGAGGAAGAAAGGAAGAAAGAAAGAAAGAAAGGAGAAGAAAAGACAAGAGAAAATCCTTTCATCAAAAGGGCTTGCTAGCTGGGAAATCAAACTAGAGTCTGCATGTTCCAGAACTAATTGGGATATCTTCCGAAGGACACCATCTCAAGTGTGTCTACGCTTTCAGATGTTATCTTGAAAAAAGTGAATAAGCTCTCCAGCAGTAATGAGAAGTGATATGCTCCTCTCATTCAAGTCATTCTAAAGTGTTTCTAGGCCATTCTTGTCCAGCATCTTGCTAATCTTGTCTGTACTTAACACACTGCAGTAGTGAATACTAGACATGGCCATGCTAACCCAGCTCTTCCAGCTGCATAAAATATAGTAGGTAATGCCACAGTAGTGGTTGTTCAAGTTGACTGACACAATCAACACTTAGTGAGTAAGATGGGAATATGGCCAACGCTACTAGCAGGAGGTAGGATGTCTCTCAAGCAGAAATCAAGGAGGGCTTTTATTATAACTCAGTGGATGGTAGAAGCTCTTCTAGAGAAAGAATACTACCAAAGAAAGTGGAGTCCATAATGGAAACTTATCAAACCAGGGTCCCAAGACAACATTGACTGGTGTTTATATAATACTTTCAAGGTGAAGTGTCCCCCCACCAAGAAAAATAGACCCATCAAACTTATGATGCCATTAACTATTTAAATCATCCAACAAACTCTCCTTGCTTTAATTCTTTGCTTCCCAAATAACCACCTGATAAGCAAACTTTCTTCTAGACCCCAAGGGAATAATAACACTGGGTCAGAGATCTAAATGAACCCATCAGATTAAGAGTTGTACTTCTCAAATAAATAAACAGTTGTACTTCCCATTAACTAATAGCACTCTGGTTTACCATTGAATGCCTTGAGAGTTTGATAAGTAAGAACCAGCAAAAATCAGACACAAGCTCTTGGCATACCTGGATTTAAAAAACTGAAAACTGGGGTAACCCCTGTGGGTCCCCTCCCACTGTGGGAGCTTTTCTGTCCTCTCAATAAATCCTACTTTAAAAAATAAAATAAAATAACAAATAAAAAATAACAAATAGAGCCCTTGCCTTGCTAGACTCTGGTGTAGCCATGTGCTCTTTGAGCTATGGCTGTCACCATGCTTCCTGGCTTTGGCCCCCTCCCCTACCTGGGGGAGGTGAATCTTTTTTCTTCCTTCTCTCTCTTTCTCTAACTTACTTTTAAATAAACTTTTCTATCTTAAAAAAAAATAACAAATAAAAAACTGAAAACCAGATGTAGGAAGTAGTTAATTCACCCAATCTCCACCGAGGCGTATTGTTTCTGGGAGTGAGAGACTGTCCTCCCAGGGACTGTTTCTTTCCTGGCGCCTGGCACATCTCTCTGCCCACCAATCTCTATGTGTATGTAGATGACAACTTGAACATCAGCGCTAAGATGGTACTGAACAAGGAACATTATTGGAAATCACAACTAAGTATCATGCACTTAAAGTAAAAATTAAAAATGGTACCTGTCTCCTCAGATCTCTTGTTTTCTTGGTCATCTTATCAATTGCAATGTTTAGAGGATCTCCCTTTTCTTTTCTTCCAGTCTGTTAGAAAAGAAAAATAATTTCTGGTTTAGAAAGTTCAATGTTAGAGACTTTAATGGTTTTTTTAAATTTCAGGAAAACACTGGAGTTGTAGAATTCAATCAATTTTTAAAAGGATTACTTTCAACAGATAGGTAACATGATTTGGTCTCTAAAGTTGTTTACTTTTTTGCCGAAATAAAAATGAAAACTGATCAAAATCAATACATTCTCAGGATGGCTACACATATGTCCATATTCAACTCCATGCAGATCTGTGTTTTCTTTCCTTCTCCAGACAGCAATTAAGTAAACACAATAAGAATGCTTTGATTTTGCCTTCAAATACAAACACTTTCTGCTTTTCTATTGTGTAAGCACACTTCTGAATAGAAGATAATTAGGTGACAACTAAATAGAAAAGTATTTTAAGTAAATCGTCAAAATTCAGAATTTTGTACCAATATTTCATAGGCCATATTGCAACTTCCGTACCAAAATCAAAAGAGATGCTTTACCAGAAAATACAGTGTTTCTAATCTCCGCTCTGTCATGCAGCAGAATGCTAAACACATTATTGTGTTTAGCAGTCCACAGCTTGTGGTCGTGAGGAAAATTTCCCTTATGACTATAATAGGCAGAGGTAGAGGAAAGAAAGTATTCCTTAATAAATTATTCACTTGAAAGTTTCACTAGTTTCTTGTTTCTGTTCCTTTTACTCCCCCCTGTTTCTTGTGGGTATAGAAAAACAGTTAAAACCAAACAAAACAGAATCTCCATTGTCTTTTTTAAAACAGCAACAAGATTCTCATGGATGAAAAGTTCTGCAGACTTTATGGGTGGCATTATCTTCCCTTTAAGAGAAAAACGTTTTCAAAAACCTTGTCACATGGATTAAATTATTTAAACTTCAGTCAAACACTCTAGCGATTGATTTGTGTATGGTCCTAGTGGCAAGTCAACTTTTGTTCCATGCTCAGTCTTTGTAAAATCATGTTGGTCTCTGCAGGAACTTACATATATGATGAAATTAGATTCCAGGTCATAAGTTGCGTCTAATGAGTTAAAATGTTTTTGAGGACCCATAGAAATTACTGTCCAAGAGTTTTCTAAATGTTCTCCTTCAGTTACAAAATCCTGGACACAAAAAGCTGATACATGCATGCCAAATCTGCATAGCTGGATTTAAAGTAATCACTCTTCTCTACAACTTGTTTAATTAACCATTTTTTCTAAACAGATGTCTGATGCATAGCCCTGTAGGGTTTTCATTACAAAGTCAAACAAAGGCATTATGTACGTATATTTTTAGTCATCTAAAATCTTATAAGTCCTGACTGGATGTGGTGGCTCCCACTTGTCATCTTATTGTTTTGGGAGGCCGAGGTAGAAGAATTGCTTGAGATCAGGAGTCTGAGGCCAGCCTGGGCAACATAGCGAGGCCCTGTCTCTATGAAAAATTTAAAATATTAGCTGGTGTGGTGGCGTGCCTATAGTCCCAGCTACTTGGGAGGCTGGGGCAGGAAGTTCCTCGGAGCCCAGGTTCAAGGTCACTCTGAGGTATGATCTAACCATCGCACTCCAGCCTGGTGACAGAGCTAGACCTTGTCTATAACCAGTAAACTAAAATTCTACAAATTCCCATCATCCTTTCCAACTTTCTAAACTCATACTCTGACTCTTTCAGATGTACACACCAAGGATTGCAAGTAGAAAGGGCTTAAATTAAACTGGCTAACATTCTACAGCTTTTTGAAATATTAGCCCACAACTAGCTCCAAGAAAATAAAATTGCATGAAAAAGAATAATGGGCCACTTTATCTTTCAAAAGAATATATGGCTTCCATGTCTGGCCTCTCCATGTCAGCCACCAAATGTCTTTTCCTTTTCTGTTAGCTCTCTCCTTGCAAATAGGAAGTTTGCCATCAAAATATAGGATACCTCTATGGAGGTCTAGACCATGATCGTTCTGAGAATAATGATTTCCCATGCCCTTTCCATTTATGAGAGTAATAAAAACTTACTTTAGAAAATTACCCTTGCCATAAGCAATGGCTCATACATGTAATTCTAGTACTTTGGGAGGCTGAGGTGGGAGGATTGCTTGAGGCCAGAGGTTCAAGACCACCCTGGGCAACAAATCAAGACCCCATCTTTAAAAAAACAGAAAAATTGGCTGTGCTTGGTGGCATACTCCTGTAGTTCCAGCTACTTGGGAAGCTTAGGCAGCAGGATCGCCTGAGCCCGGGAGTTTGAAGCTGTGGTGAGCAGTGACCATGCAACTGCATTCCAGCCTGGACAATAGAGTGAGACCCTGACCAAAAAAAAAAAAAAAATCTTTTGTGAATAAATAAATTATTGAATAAAAATTGTGAGTCAATATTGTCAAGGTGTCCATTCTACCCAAGGCAATCTACAGCTTCAATGCAATACCCATTAGATTACCAGCATCATTAGTCTCGGACCTGGAAACAACAATACAGAAATTCATATACAAACAAAAAAGAGCACGAATAGCCAAAACTATCCTCAGCAGAAAGGAACAAACTAGGAGGTATCATATTTCCATATTTTAAACTTTACTACAGGGCTACAGTAACCAAAACAAGAATAGGCACTGTTGTTGGTAGAACTGGCATCTAGATTGGTATTGGTAAAAGAATAGGCACATGGACCAATGGAACAGGACAGAGTTTCTGTCTCTCAATCAACTCATCTCCAACAAAGCCACCAATAACAACCACTGGGGAAAGGAGACCATATTTAGCAAATGGTGCTGGGAAAACTGGCTGACTACATGCAGAAGAATAAAACTGGACCCCTACCTATCGCCATATACAAAAATCAACTCTAAGTGTATCAAAGACCTAAATGTAAAATCTTAAGCTATAAGAATCCTAGAAGAAAATGTAGGGAATACTCTTATCCACATCAGAGGAAGCAGTGAATTCTTGACCAAATTCCCAAAAGCAAATGCCATAAAAACTAAGACAAGTGGGACCTCATCAAACTGAAAAGTTTTTGCACAGCAAAAGAAACCATCGAGAAAGTGGGGAGACAACACACAGATTGGGAAAAAAATATTGGCGAACTATGTATCTGACAAAGACCTAACATCCAGGATCTACAAGGAACTCAGACTAGCAGAAAGGGAAAAAATAAAAAACCCTATCCTATTAAAAAGCAGACAAAGGGCGTGAATAGATACTTTTCAAAAGAAGAGATACAAGCAGTCAACAAATACACGAAAAAATGCTCAGCTTCAATAATCATCAGAGAAACACAAATCAAAACTACAATGAAATACTACCTAACTCCAGTAAGGATGACCATCATTAATAAATCAAAACACAACTGTTGCTGGCAGGGGTTCAGAGAAAAGGGAACGCTTCTACACTGTTAGTGGGAGTGCAAGCTAGTTCAACCTCTATGGAAAGTATTGTGGTGATTCCTAAAAGAACTAAAAATTGACCTTCCATACAAACCAGCAATCCCTCTCCTGGGAATATACCCAGAGCAATATAAATCATTCTACCAAGAAGACACCTGCACATGCATGTTTAGAGTCATACTATTCACAATAGCAAAAACATGGAACCAACCCTACTGCCCATCGAAAGTGGACTGAATAAAGAAAATGTGGTACATATACATGATGGAGTATTACACAGTCATAAAGAAGAACACAATGATGGACTTCACAGAAAACTAGATGAAGTTGGAGATCATCATACTCCGTGACCTATTACGGAAACAAAGAACCACTCATAGTGGGATCTGAACATCAATCACATTAGCATAAGGGAGAGATCAGCAGTCACTGGGCACTGCCAGGGAAGGCAGGTATGGATGGAGGGAGGGGGACACGTAACAAAACAAATGGTACCTGGTCCCACACCAGGAGAAGTGAGGGCCAGTTGGAGGCCCAAACATCACCTGCATGCAGCCTACTTGTGTCGTCAATCCTTACTTGTACCCCACATCTCTATAATAAAATAATATTTAAAAAGTCTACCTTTTGTAAATGAATAAATAAATACAAGTTATTAATTTGGTTTAAAATATGGCTACAACAGAAAGAGAGTAATGGGCCGGGCGCAGTGGCTCAAGCCTGTAAACCCAGCACATTGGGAGGCCGAGGTGAGAGGATTGCCTGAGCTCAGGGGTTCGAGAACAGCGTGGGCAACTTGGTGAGCCCTTGTCTCCAAAATAAACAAATAAAAAGCCAGTCATGATAGTACTCGCCTGTAGTTCCAGCTACTAGGAAGGCAGAGGCAGAAGGATTGCCTGAACCCAGCAGGTCGAGGCTGCGGTGGTCGTGAGCGTGCCACTGCACTACAGCCTGGGCAACAGAGTAAGACTCCAACTCAAAAAATACATATAAAAAAATAAAAGAGAGTAGTTCGCTGAACTTTCATTGTGGAAAAAAAAATCGAGATAGTTTGGATACACAAAATAATTACTGAGTGAATATAAGTGCTGGATCCTAGGCTTAGTCCATACTGCCAGAGTCCTGTCTTTACCGCCATTTTACAAAGGAGAAAAATGGGGGTCCAGCAGACCTGGAACTGGAGTGAAAAAAGTGAAGCATTCAACTCAGGTATCCAATTTACAGGGGCACCAAGGAACTGAGTCATCAAGATTAATGATATTTTAATGTAATATTTTTAAAAGTCAAAACTGATGCAAAAAAAATCCATGTTGAACAAAACATCAAAATTTTAAATAAAGACAGGAGCCGACAGCTAGGACTGGCATAGGGTGAATGAGGTGAGTCCTGCAAGAACAGCCACCCGATTATATTTTTCCATTTTAAACATAAACAAATTGAGGGATGGACTTATTCTTAAAAAATCACGGTGTATCTGAAATTCATTTTTAACGGAGCATCCTGCATTTTTATGTGCTCAATCTGGCCACCCTACGCCATGGGGTGACAGTCCTGCTCAAGATTGTAACTGGAGTTCTTACAGACACACGTGGGACCCTTGGTAGCTCCATTCTGTGAGCAGAAGGGCAACATGGGATTCTGTACCCCACCTGGCATCCATATCCTGCAACTGTAAAACATACGTCCCTTTGGTGCGAGGCATCACATTAGTCACTGTGGGGAACACACAAAAAGTGAGAGACACAGTTCTCCCCATCAAAGAACCTCTGATACAGGTTCATGAGACCCCTAATACTAACAAATATGCACATAGTCTGGCACTCTAAGGGCTGAGTTGCTCAGAAGAGGGAGAAGACATGGCACTGGGAAGTCAAGAAATCTCACAGAGGGAAAGAGAAAATTTGCTTAAGCCCTGGGTGAGATTAGAATAGGAAAGAGAGAGACACTTTGAGTGGATGAGCCAGGCTTTTCTCCATGATGGGAAGGGATCAGTTTGACCAGCTGTAGAGGCAAGCTGTTTTTCTAAGAGATTCTTTATGATGTACTTACTGTTTGACTATATTTTGATCTGCAAGCCCAGAGAACTTCTGGTTACATTCTTATTCTAAGTCATTACTGTTGGTATTGTAAGTCTGTAATATTTGTGATCCTGGGTTTCTCTCACCTCCAAGTCTTCGGCCGAAAGTAACTCAGAAATGCAATTGACTAAAGTGCCGTTTCTGTTGTCACTGTTTATGGAGAATGAGAACTGTTAAAATAAGCACTGGAGGTTAGGAAATTTGAGCTGCTGACCAGAATAGATAATTAATTGGCCCTTTGCTAACCCCAACTTCTTTAAATATGGTATTTGTGCAGGAATGACAGTGGCAGCCTGTCAACACCCAGATTTGCACAGCACTTGGGGACATGCAAGCCATCGTGCCATACTTTCCCCAGCTCTGTATGTCTTAAGGTGGACATAATTTTAAATTCTTGCCTAAATTTGATAGGAAGCCAGTCAGAGAGAGAGAGAGAGAGAGAGAGAGAGAGAGAAGAGAAGAGACGACGCGAGGGGAGGGGAGGAGAAGGGAGGAGAGAGGATGGGGGGACTTGCCTCCTGGCATCCACCCCCTATTATTAGTCCTCATGATCCGGGACTGACAATTCATCCCATTTTTCTGAGCGTCTGACTTTTGTCACAAGCACAATGGATAACATAATATACGCTCTGTCTTCTTTACAAGGTTAGCAGGACGATCAATCACGATGTCAATGGGCTGGAAACAATAAAAGACATTAACAGTATTCAGGGTAATTAGGAGAATATTTCTGCTATTAAAAAATGAAAGAATTGATTTAGAAACTACTTTTTAGAAACTATTTTTGGATCACCTGTATTTCTGCTTTCTTCATTCAGGCAGATAATGTATGAAAACCTTGACAAAAACTAGAACCCTTGAAGGAAAATTTCTCTCTCTTTAAGGAAGGAATATTTGGGGCAGTTCATTTTAAAGAGACAACCAGTCTGGGACATTTCTAAGAGGTAAAATAAGGGACAGAAACTCCAACTCAGTCTTTTCCATAGTAGGTTCTTGGACACCTTTGTTTCATAACTAAGGATTTGATCAGTGTGAGTAAATTCTAGTTCTCATGGAATCAACCAGTAACCTCGCCCGAGTCTCCATCCTGACCCTCCAGTCTCTATACATGAAAAATAGTTTAACAAACTGAAGTAAAAGAAGCTCTAGGTTTTTATTTTGACATCGTCACCTAATAATAAAACCAAAGTGTGTGGTGCTAAGTCAGTGATCCAATTATTCCTTGCCTTTGCTGAGCAGAAAGAAACAAAAGCCAGTTGTAACCACTCTCTGCCAGTAAACTACCTGAGTGATCTGCCAACTTCTCTAGACTCGAGGCTTGTCATTTGCAGAATGAAGGGGCCAGACACAAGCTATGGAATCATGGAAAGTGGGAACCAGAAAACCCACTGAAAGCATGTAACCACATTTCCCTATTATAGGGAAGTTGTTATGGCACTACAGAACGTGCTGGGAATTGACAGGCAGTCGAAGTTTTCTCATCTCTAAAATGTGGGTAAGTGCTTGCTTCCTGGGATTACTGAGAACATTAAAAGAGACAGGATGTGTTTGGCACAGTACCTGACCAGCAGTTAACTCAGTTGATGTTAGCTGTCTCTCTCTCCTCACCCCCTCACTCCCCTCAAAGATGGACAAAGCAAGGTCTAGAGAGATGAAGGAACGGACCCTGATCAGTATCTGACCAGTACCTCCAAATTCCTAGTCCAGGGCTTTTTTCCCCATTCCACACCTAAACATCTCCTATCTCTAAAATTCTAGGATCCTGCGCTTTTATCGTTTCATGTGTCTCTCTTCAAACGCTACCAACGAAATTTCACTGTCACTTTTTGCTTTTTGTCTGCCTTTTCTAAACCTGCTCCCCACTTGTCTTCTTCATCTTTACCTGAAGAGGATGAATCTGCAATCGAAATGATCATTTAATAAATATCATCATTTACAAAAGAAGGTCGGTGGGGGCCCTCTCTCACATTGTACAGGTGCTTTTCCCAGTTGCCATCTGTCGTTCTAGTGACGTGCATGTTTATTAAACTTATTTATTTTAGTCTTTGAGTGTTATTTTACAAAACACATTCGGGATAGATCCATGAGTTGAATTGATGAGAAGAAAGGGAATGCAATTCCCAATTTGGATTTTTAATAGGGGATGCTTTCCTCTCCCATCCTCTGGGTCTAGATTCAAGTCCAGTTGGTTGAAGTATCAGATGTTAACCAGAAGACCTTCATGTTTCCAGTTTAGCCCTAAACAGAAGGATTGGGTCATTAATTGAAATTTTTATTTTTACAATTAATCTTCAGGAAAAGCAAAATATTTTATTTCAACATTTTTTCAAATAATGCTACCCTTCGTAAAAATCAAGGCTTTTCCACTTTGGACAAAAATCCTTTCTCTCTCTCTCTCCTCCTTTTAATATATTAATATCCATTACCTCTTATGCAATTCTGAAAACGTATGCAATGTATTTATATTAACATGCTGGATAATATACAACTCTCACCAACCCCCTAATTTACAAATCAAAAAAGCAAGGAACATTAATGTATAAATCTCTGAAAATGAGTATTTCTTAAAGATTGTTCCCATCCCAATTCTTCATCCCATCCCAAACACATAATACAGTTCAGGTGGTCAGTCATGAATGACCTGGGAATATAAATCTACCATCTCAGTGTTTCCATTGGGTCCATAATCACATATCAACCACATTTCAGGGCACAGCATTAATATATGGGACATGGCTATAAGAAGGCAGATGTCTACCAGTCTCTTCCTTTCCCTGAAGGGATCTGTAAACTTGACTGAATGTGTGAGCCATCTTCAAAATATTATATAGCTGTGACTCTGATATATTGGACATGTGAGGAGCTAATCAAATGCTCTGTCTTCAAATTGTTGTCATTTGAGAGAAGTGGAAGTCAAAATCATCATTAGAATGGCAGAAAGCAATCATATGCTGTGCACTCTATCTCCAACACATTCTGCTGCCATTTAAACCCATGATTTAGTCAAGAGGAGGGAGGAGAAAAGACTATCTATTGATCCAGCAGTCACCCTATCATATTTGGAGGGTTGCCTGCCTGCCCTCAAACTCTGCATATAGAAATAACATCCTTATGACAAATAGCACCATTATTTATAGAACCTTGAACACTTCATAATACCTTTATATTACGTGTAAATCATAGTCGGAGCCCATGGACCTTTCTAAATATTTCTTTTTCATGAGCTAAGGACATTTCTCTTAGAAAAGAAATAGGCGATATCTCTTTAGAGTGGATGAAAGCTGAACAGTAGCCACAAAGCAAGTCCATGATCAGGATACTCTGACCATATCACAACCCAGCTTTCTTGGCCTCTGAGGTAGTCATGGAAAAGGGGAAGAGGTAAAGATAGAAAGGGAAAAGCTGATATATCTCTGACTCTTCTTTGCTGAACTTATCAGTGCTCAAGGACAGAATCATCAATATGTAATGTAAGAATATTGGGATGGTGACTTTGGTAATTCCAGGCCCTACTCATTAGTAGAACAATATCAGAATACACATTGGGCAACACACAAAGGACTGGCTCAGGGGATCAAGATTAATCATTACTGTTCTCATCCTCCTGTCAACTCTCTTAGGTTCTTTCAGTAGCAGCCCTTTAATTTTTCCTTCTAATTCTCAACTGAGGCTCTCTGGCCAGGGGATAGATTTATGATAACACCCAAACCTGAATCAGCTGTAAGGTTGCGAGTTGTAGGTGGAATTATTAGGGAGGAAACATATTTTTCTCACTGGGATTGATAAATGGTAGTAGATGAACTTTGAGCTATTTAGGGCGTCTTCAAAAATAGACCCTACTCCCCCTCCCAAAAAAAAAGAGAAAGAGAGGAAGAAGGAGAGAGACAGGAACAGAAAGGAGAAATTATGAGAAAAAATTAGGACAAGAAAGAGACAAAGACTTGAGAGAAGGGAAGAGAAGGGAAGGAAAAAGAAGTCAACTTTAGAGTCAAACCAATGGTTCACATTTCCCATTATATTCTCTCTTAGTTCATTTGTCTACCATAACAAAAATACCATAGACTGGGTAGCTTAGTACAACAGAAAATTACATCTCACTGTTCAGGAGGCTGGGAAATCTTAATTCGAAGCACCTCAGACTCAGTGTCTGATGAGAGCCCACTTCCTTGTTCATAGAAGGCCATCTTCTCCCAATGTGTTTATGTGGTCAAATGGTCAAGGAAACTCTCTGAAGTCTCTTTTACAAGGATACTTACCCCATTCAGAAAATCTCCACCCTCTTGATATAATCACATATCAAAGGCTCCCACCTCCAAATACCTTCACACTGGGCATTAGGTTTCAACACTTGAATTTTGAGAGGATACAAGCATTCAATATATAATACACACTAAACTTTAAATAATTGTTCTGTTTATCATCATATCGTCAGAGCCTGTAGTTGTACCTGGCACATAGTAGGCATTCAATAAATTTTATCCAATCAATTAATAAAACGGTTGGCCCCCTCAATCCAGTTATACCTAAAGTCATAAATATCTATCAATAGAGTACATGATGTCATGAGTTAATAAATTCCTTTATGTTTGTGAATGTTGGATTTCTGTCACTTACAACCAAAAAATCTTCATTAAATCAGAGATCTTAAAATACTAAGCCACAATAATTTGAAAGCAGAGTGTAGCAGAGGGAGTCCTTGGAATGGACACAGTTTGGCACACTGCCTAGGTTTTAGCAGGCACTCAGGTTGACTCACAGGGTTTTCCCCAGCACTAATCACTGGCCCAGCTCTAAATCCTAATATCATATTTCTCCCTTAAATCTGTTTAGTCATTAACCTTGAGGAACAGCCCATCAAAAAGTTTCTAGCGTTCATACAGTTCCTCAAATCCCTCTGTCTATTACACCCACCCACCCAGTATAGATGTCTAATGCTACCACCTCCTTTATTGCTTTTTTTCCCCTCATCGTCTTCAGTATGGCCTGCTAAGATCAAGCCTTCACTTCCTCAGCTCTAATTTTCTGTTCGTATTTAGATTTTACTGGAGTCCTATTTTCTATTCAATTCTTGAACCTGCATCTTTGGACTTCAGAATCTGGTGTCTCTCCTGTAGTGGCCTGCATCTCTAATTTATATGTGCTTTTTCAACAACTTACAGGCTGCCTGCCACATTATAGGCTCTTGGTGCCTGGCTGGAAGGGGCCATTACCTCTTCAACTAGCAATTCACCTAGCCAGGTTCTACCCATTCTTCAATGAATAACTCAAGATCCTCCTCCTCTGACTACATCGTTCAAGTAGTTACTATGTCAAATAATGCAGATATTTACAATATGCTATCGTGAAATATCTAATAAGTTTCCATGTGGCTGCAAAATAGAACCCAAGTTTTTTGTTGGCATTGCATGCCCAGTTTTCTCCCAGGGGACTCAGCATGAAACTCTTAAGAAGTGCTCAGGAAATACTTGTTTATAGATAGAAAGATGGATGGTCCAAGTAGGCCCCTGGGGACAGGGAATAGGCATGAAAGGGTAGACGATTTGGAAAATGTCCTAAAAATAAATTTCACCTACTTCGCAATTTGCTGATCAAAGTCATAGGAAGTAGTTGGCACCTGTGTAATGTTACAAGCCTTGCTCCTTGATTTATTTTATCAACACAGGTGTAGTTCTCAGTGATTATTTGCCAGACAACCCTGCACAGAAGACATTTTTCATCTTGCCACCCCCAAAACTTGGGTGATTGCTAAAAGTCAGCGTTAATTAACCATATATTCCTTCCAAGTCTGCAAGAGACCATGAACTGAGCAAACTGCTAAAAAATGCCATTTCATCTCTATAGTTGAGATGAAAGTAGTCAAGGCAAAGTGCAAATTCCCATTGATTTTATACACACACACACACACCCATGCTGAATAAATAATTTAAATTTCAATGAAATTTAAAGTTTCATTTCATTTTTAAGTGCATATTTCCCAAACCATTCAGCTACAGTTAAAGGTTTCAACACCTAAAAGATCCCTAGAGTCTGGCACTTTCTACCATCTTAAAAAGAGGTCAATAACCGGGTCCACATTGCCGAGAATTCACAGAAATCAGAAAATATTCAGGCAGAAGGTTACTGTAATTTCTGGAAAGCATGTCTATGTGGGAATCCTCCCCCCCTACACACACACACAGTCTTGACCTCCTTATGCCTCATTTACCAGTGTATCAAGACCCATCTCATAGTCTAATTCCTCCATCTCTCCTCCCCTGTCCTCCCAATTCACAGGAACCCAACCTCCTCTGAGTACCTATAACCATTTCTACCATTTATGTGGCATTTTATAAACAGTTCTTACCTAGGAAATAATTGTCTATCGTGCAAATCTCTTGCATCATTAATTGCATTTCAGATGCCACACTGTATACAAATATATAAGATGCATAATTACAATTCTGTATTGTTCAGAAGCTTGTCATGAATCTATGTCCCTTTCTTCCAATTAGAGGCACAGTCACTCAAGAACAGAAAAGTGTCACCCTGTTATATTTTTGTGAAACTCTGAAGTCTCTGACACCATGCCTTACACAGGGTAGGTGCTAAGTAAATTAGAAATACATACGGATATGTACAGACAAATATGTATTATACATAAATAAGGTAATTAGCATTCTAGCTGTCTGACTTAATTACATGATACGGATCTTTGGGAACAAGGATACTTTTGTGCAGAAGTGGGACTGACAGCCAGCTGTGCCTTCACCAATAGTAGAGTTATAGTGTTGCCTATTCTCATCCTCCTTCTACACTTTCTATACTCATTCCCTTTCTCTCCTACTCAAAACCTCTCTTATGCAGGAAGAACATGGGAATTCTAGGAGCCAAGGCCTTTGAAGGCATGCATTGGATTAAGACGTGCATACCCTTGGAAGACAAAACATAAAGAGTAAATGACTTTTATTAAAATAGTGAGAGGTGGGACTAAATAAGCTTGAAGACACTAGGAACCAAAAGGGAATGGATTTGATGAAACAGTGCTTCTAGGAGATGAGAAGTATTCTGAATGGGACAAGGAGGCATGATTGATGTACTAGAGGACACCTGGGACCTTTCCTGTTGCCAGCACCTTAGCAAAGGAAAGTGAAGAAGGTGTATGGGGTGACAGTGGGTAGAGGCAATACAAGATTTAGGAACATCAGGGACTTCCTGCATGCCCAGGGGCCCCAAAGATATCTCCATTCATGTGCCAAAGCTAGGGCGGTTTTGCCTGACCAGTTCAACTCCGACCTCTCTTTGTCTTTGCCAAAACCTGTGAGAACAGCTTCTTCCAATCTCCTCTGGCAACGCCACTTCCCAATCACTGTCTCAGCACCTTGCCCCTTCCCTTTAATTCTGATCATGATAAGGGAGCTAACAAAAAATAATGTTTTCTTTTTAGATATGTGGAAAGTTAAAACAACTAAAGAAATATTTCAACAATTGATACACTAACAAGCCCCAATCTAGTGCCGCTAACCTCATAGCTAGCGCATTTATGTTGTTTTTTGCTTTCCAGGGATGGAGCTTATTAAGTTTTGAGCTCTTCATGAACTTTCCAAACCCATCCCCAAGGAGGAGGGGAAGAGAGACTGCCCCCAAACCCAGAATCTATTCCGAGGAGGCCACTTCTCCATGGTCAGCAGCAAGTACTCAGCATTCCTTGGGCTTAGGTGAGATGGAGCCTCACTGAGAACATTTGGAATATGTGTCATATTAGAACTCTCTCTTGAGGCATTCCCTCACATTGGGAACCAATGAAAACTTTATGAGACAAAAGGATTTTTTTTCAGCATGACCGTTAAAAACTAAACTAAGTAGAAAGCAGGCCGGAACCCTAGAACACATGTCTCACATCATCCCAAATATTCCTCACTCTGGCTCCCATAAACACCATCTGCTGTGTTAATTTATAAAGAATTACAAGGCTCTTAAAATTACACTTTGCTCTCTGTAGCGTACACTGTGTCTACTAAGGAGGAGACTTGAGAGTGTGTATCACATCCAGTCAGACACAGATCTTTCTCCTTTCTATGCTGGATCTAACTGAAAGTTTACTAGGGGTGCACGGAATTTTAAGAAATGCATCATATTCTTTCCAGACCAGCTATAGGAAGAGAAGAAAAGTAACAAAACAAAATACCCACCACAAAACCTTTGCCTAGGCTATAATCTTAGGGGTTTATACGTTTTCAAATTGTCGGTACATCTCCCAATTCACTGGATTCTTTTGACAACACAAAGCCTTCGGGTATAAGTCAAAAAGGCAGAACAGTCAAATTGAGAGAACTTCTTGGGAGAGAGTTAATTCTCCATGGCTGCCTTCTGGCTTCCAGGGCCTCTTTAGAGCCCTTGAGTGATGGTTGAGAGCTTCTCAGTTACTCTCTCCCTCCCCACCCACCATCTATTCACAAAGTCAGAAGAGCAGCGTCTCTTCCCAAACATACATTTCTGACAATGTAGGGCTTTGGTGACTGGCTGCTAATGCAGACTTTTAGGTGAGTTAACCCCAGGGTGTGGCTGGTTAAATGGTGGCAAATCGTGGCTAAAAATGAGAAGATAGATGGGCACAATTTGGATCCTTAGACTAGAAGCTCTTGATATGTGATAGTTATTACAAATGCAGATTCCTGGTTCTTTCCTCAAGAAAGTGTTTCAGCTACTCTAGAGTAGGGTCTGAAAACCTTCAATTTTTAATAATTACAGATACATTCTGAAGACAGGAGGATAGTTCAGTGGGTTTCAACCTGACTAATTATTGGATTAATCAAATCTCTCTGATTGTGACCTAGAAATCTGTATTTTCAGATTTCATTGAAATTCTCTTGATTAACCAACCTAATCTGGGAATTATGATTTTTTGCAACCATTTACTGGTAGTAAGCCTGAAATAGAGCCAAGGGTCCACAATTAAGCAATTCTGCTACATTCCCAATGAATTAGTCACTCTATCTCAAAAACAGAAGATTCTAAATAAAATCACTTAATTAAAAGAGAAAAGCCCTACTGCCTGAAAAACTAAAACAATACAGGGTAGATACACATTGCTACACCATTTCAAAAAGGTCCCAGATTCCCAAAAATCCTTGCTTGTCATGGTCACATCAAATAAATTAAGCTGGATGTGATGGACACAGAGATAGAGGAAACTGCTGCCCTTACTAAGGCATAGAGCACTTAAGAAAATTTTGCAGCTGGGCGCAGTGGGTCACGCCTGTAATCCTAGCACTTTGGGAGGTAGAGGGAAGAGGACTGCCTGAGGCCAGGAGTTCAAGATCAGCCTGGGCAACTTCCCAAGATTTCGTCTTTACAATAAATTAGGAAAACTTAGCCGGTTGTGATGGTGCACACCAGTAATTCCAGCTACAAGGAAGGCTGAGGTGAAAGGATCACCTGAGCCCAGCAGATTGAGGCTGCATTGACTGTGAATGTGCCACTACATTCTAGCATGGGAAACTCCAAAGTGAAACTCCAACTCAAAAAAAAGAGAGAAAATTCTGCAAGATTCCAAAAAACAACAACAACAGAAACAACAGAATCCTAATCTAGGCAGCATTTCACAGCTTCTGCTGTTAAACCAAAATCTGCACTTTCCTCATTTCCTGAAAATTGACTCCCAAGTTCCTCTTCCCATAATCCCAGCCTCTCTGCTCCCCTGTAATTATGTTCCAGGCCTCAAAGAGAAGAGTTTCTCTGAGCACCCCATAATGATCTCCTATATACCAGCTCTGCCTTCTTTTCCCCATCCCGAAGCATCCTCTAGAGCCCAGACCAAGCGCTGCCTCTTCTTGACCCCAGAACCTACACAGAATTCTCCCTTGTCCCAACCATAATAGAGCAGCCCTTTCTGATGTCGGGCAGTGGCACCCCCTCAGACAAGTCCCTGAATAGCCTTCTTTGGGCAAGCTGGCACTGAGTGGTCTCACCCCAAATGTCAGACATTTGGCTATAGCTGCTCCCTTCTTCTAAGCCTTGGTAAAATAGGCAGGAGTAGGGCTAAAGGTTGGTGCTTGAAGTTTCTCTGTTCACTCAGAATGAGCTGAACTGAATGAACTACTGTTACTTCCAATTATGTCATCAGCTCTATGGAAAACTGTGTTTTTAATACTGATTATAAGAAGAAACTGTTGGAGCAGGTTGGCAATAACCCCTAAACTGTCTGATGATGTGTTTGTCAGTTGCATATGTAACACAGCAGAGTAAAATTAAAATGTTGTCATCGTGTTTTGCATTTGAATGTGTGTATATATAAGAGAGTGTGTATTTGCGTGTGTGTGTTGCCAGTTCATCAGCCATTATCTCTTACCTGTTACTTATAATTGACGGGTATTCTCTCCTCCAGTATAGAGGATAAACTCTGTGAAGAAGAGACCACATTGCCCTGTCTTAGGCACAATGCCCCCAAAAGAAGCTTCCTTTGTATGCAATGAAGTCTTGTAGTGAGTGACGGATAAAGATGGGAGTCAAAGAATGTAACTGCCAAGCTTCTCTTGGCAATAGATGAGAGATGAGAACATAGATCACTGAGGAAGATGAATTCCAAAACCTCATCTCTTCCAGCATCTAATACCAAAGTGCTTATTTGCATCTATAGCTACCTATCTGACCATGTGCAGATATGGAAAGCCATAATGCCAGCTCCACAGCTATCTTAGTTGCCAGAAGGCTTATGACACAAAAACTTAGAGATGGATGCTTTGATAAAGAAATTGATGTTACCTCCTTTTACATTTTTATGTTAAATAACAATGAAAATGCAATTTCCAGTCTACACCCTCCAACTTTCCTACCTTCATGATCTTTCCCATGCCTTCTCTTCCTTCAAAGACTTTCTGAAGTACACACAAACAGACTTAAGTTATATTCTACCTACTAGCTGGGTGAGGCTGGGGACATTTTTCTAAACTCATTTAACCTCAGTCCTCATCTGTAGAATAGTGAAAATAATGCCTAACTTGAGTTGTGGTGAAAGTTAAATGAGATACGGCAGGCCACGTGTCTAGTTCTGACTCTAACATGAAAATGGCATCCAGGAAGCAAATTCTTTACCCTGATCCTTTCCTTTCTTCATAGTAAGTTTCTTAGGGACAGGCACAATGCCAAGCATCTGAACCATGGATAAATAAAAAACAGATGGATTGAATGTCTAAGGAGAATATATTGTTTTATAGGCTGGAATCCAGATTTACCAAGACTTGCCATTTGGAAATCTTTGAGCATCTGAGTGATATTTGTCACTCATGATATTTTCACCAAGCTAAAGTCTATTCATGACTCAATTCACATATGAGACAAATAAAAAAAGAAGAACCAGATATGGACACTGATATTTCACTAATACAATTTGGTTGTGAGAAATTCAAGTTCTGACAACTATAATGTCTTGTGTTGGGGAAAGACGGGGAGAAAGTGTTGAGGACTGATTCCTCTTTTTCAGTTCTCTCTGGGTAATGTATTCAGTGGTAAACACAACTCACTGATGATTTTAATCAAACCGAGCACCTGTAAGTGCCTGGAAGAGGGAGATCCCCCAAGCATCAAGAGTGGATTCTATTTCAGTCACTCAATCAGGCATGTCAAGGAAGGGATGGCCTTGTAGAAATGAGGAAGCCAGGTACAGCAGGTCTGCCATGCCTGCCCCATGCTGATGGGGAGTCCTTGAGGAAAGCTGCTAATAGCTTACACTGCAGTAAGTAGGAACCTCCAGAGATAGGTCTGAGAAGCAAGAAAAAAAAAACCCTTTTCCAAGTGTCCCTTCCACCATGATGCCAAGTCTAAAGATGTGTAATGACTCTAGAAATTCCCTGTTAAAATGATAATAAAACTAAGAAAGACTGACGTAGATACTGGCTTTTTTCTGTTTCTACCATTAGCCTATAAATGCCATGGGCTTAGAAACTTCATCTGTCTAGTTTACTAATGTTATGTGTGTTTCACTACGTTCGGTAGCTGGCATACAGGCTCTCAATGAAGGGGTGACCTAAAAGAGTTGTCATTCTGGAAAATAGAAATCTGTTCCCTAAGCAGACTGGATAGAAAGGTGGGATACAAACCTCTGGGCGAGGGCTGGGAGAAAGAAACTCAAAGAACTGAAAACAAACTCTGATCCATAAGATATCAGTTGATCAGGGAATGTTGGGTTTAGGAATTAGATATATCCCTGACTCTAAATTTAAAATGGGGGAATAAAACAAATAATGTTAGAGATGTGGGAGAGGCAAAGAAAACAGAAAAGCAAGGTACATTGATATAGTTTAAGGTTAATATTGGCTCCTTTAACTAATTGAAGGCAAAGGGTGGCTGCGACCTTCCCCTGGAGCGTGGACTCCAACACTGTGGTGTAACCAAAGCAGAAATGAGAGATAACAGAGTGACAGGCCAGGGATCCCGTTACTATTATTGAGACAGAAGGTACTAATAGGTAGTCAAAAAAAAAAATGGTCAGAAACCAGGAATCAGAAGGGAGATTCAAGTCCTGAGGAAATCAGCTGTACTTCTGACTTGAGGGTACATCACCATGTTATGGATTTGAGCCCTTTCATTCCCTGTGCAAAAGCCTGACTGGTACCAAGCTCAAAGCTGCCAGGCAATTCACTCCTCCCTCCCCCATCTACACGTAAACAAACACAGAGGCAGGCAGATGACTGCCTAACTATGCATTTTCCTTCCCTTCTCTTCGTCTTCATCCAGAGAGCTTCACGGTATCCTC
The DNA here is from genome assembly GCA_963574415.1 of Tarsius wallacei. Classification (NCBI taxonomy): domain Eukaryota; kingdom Metazoa; phylum Chordata; class Mammalia; order Primates; family Tarsiidae; genus Tarsius; species Tarsius wallacei. The sequence continues at coordinate 74,873 of CAUYQG010163301.1, forward strand.
ACCTTTTCCACCCAAGCGGCCTCCCACCTGGGCATGCTCTCCAGAGTTATTCCAGCCCTCTCCTGTCTTTTGCCTCCTTATGTTTAACCAAGCCCTGCTGAATGGGAAACAAAGAATGCCCAAACTAATGACCATTAAATGTAGTCTGATTATTAGGACCTTGTTTTCTTAAACACAGTGACTCCAGGAATAGAACCATCAGGCTTCCATCTGGGGTGGCCTGGGTCAAGGGAGAATTTTCAGGCTGTGTCACACTATCCTGGCTGACTCCTGGGGTCTTGCTACCACATTCTACTTCAAACAACAGATCACCCCGTATTTAATGTGTGTATTTATTGAGCACCTACATGATGTTGGGCCCTGTAGAGGTGTGATATGGACAACATTGTGTCTCCTTTGCCCCCAAATTCATATGTTGAACTTCAGAATATACTCTATCTGGAGATAGGATCTTTAAAGAGGTAATTAAGCTAAAATGAGAACATTAGGGTGAGCCCTAAATCGATATGGCTGATGTTCTTTAAGAGATTAGGGCCACAGACACACACAGAAGGAAAACATTGTAAGGGCAGATAGAGAAGATGGCCATCTCCAAGCCAGGGAGAGGGGCCTCAAAAGAAACCAACCCTGCCAACACCTTGATCTCTGAACTCTAGTCTCTAGAAGCGTGAGAAAGTATATTTCTGTTGTTAAAGTCTCCCAGGCTGCGATACTTGACTACGGTAGCCCTAGCAAACTAAGGCAGGTTACAACAGGAAATATCAGAGTATTGATCTGTTGAGGCTTGACTTCTTATTAAAATATATTACCAATTCAGGCTACAAGGAGTCCAACAAAAATAAGATGAGGACAGGTAAGGAGGATGTGACGGCCTCCAGAAATCTCTTGTATGACTTGTCAGAAAGCTCTTCAATATGTCACAGCACAAGGCCTCTATCAGTTTGTCTGAATAAGGAACAAACACCATCTTACTGAACAGTTACAAAGTAGACTTCCCCAGTCTGGGAGCAGATTTCTTGCTCTGAATGCCAGGCTGGCTTCCTCGGGCTTTCTCAAGCTCCTTGGGGAGCCCTGCATCTCTTATTAAAAACTGGCAGCTATTGGATGCAAAATAAATAAAGAATAAGTAAATAAATAAAGAAAACAAATTTCAAACCATCTTCTTAATTGGGCCTCACACATTTCTCATTTCACTAAGCAGCCCAAGACAAATTTAATTTCATGTTCTCTCACGATTTAATTCAGGTAAAAATGTGACTCCTAAGCTCTAAGTGAAAGCTTGCAGGTTTTTTTGATTAAGTCACCCAAAGGAAGTATTTTAGATAACTATATGATACCTCTTCCCTTATGGATAAATTTTTTATAATGGTGTCTCTTTCAGAGTTGGGGTTTAACACACCTGGTATTTCAAGCAAGCAGCAGGTAGCTGTGTGCTTGAGAATCATTTGTCTAAGATTGAGAAGATAATTTTAAAAGGAGTGAAGAAATACATGCAAAGCTGGACTCTGGCTAGACCGCTGGTCTGGATTCATTCACTCTACCCATTAACATTGAGACTCAGAATGATCACAGTGCTGGGCACTGGAGACACAGAGAGACAGTCATGGTCACTGCCTGCATAGGCTTATAGTCTAAAGCATGGTTTCATAACCTTAGCATTATTGACATTTTGAGCTGGATAATTCTTTGTTGTGGAGTGCTGTCCTATGCATTGTAGAATATTTAGTGACTTCCCTGGCCTCTGCCAACTAGATACCAGTAGCTTCTTTCCCCCTAGTTATGACCACCCAAAATATCTCCAGACGTGGCCAAAATCCCTAGAGAACGGGGAAGCAAAATTATCCCCACTTGAGAATCATTGGTCTAAGATTGAGAAAGATAATTTTAAAAGTAATTAAAATACAGTAAGACAAGTGTTACGGTACACATATAACACACATTGACTGAAAATAATGTTGTGATTAAAAAAAAGCTGTTTCCCTAGTGAAGAGATATAAAGACAACAGCTATTTGTTGGGTGTCTATTGTGTGTCAAACACTTGGCCTTGATTATTTAATTTCTGCAGAATACACATATGTTCAACACTTTACAGGTATGCTCAAAGGCACAGATAAGCTTGTTCAAGGTTCAAAGAGAGAGAGATGAATCAAGGATCTAACCCAGGTTCTAAACCCAAATTCAGCTAATTCTTTAGAAAAGATGGAGAAATTTTTAGAAAGAACAACCTTGCTACATGAGGACGAAAGTAGTTTACAGCTTTGAAAAACACTTCTCTAATCACAGAGCTTGCATAAGGATTTGTGGAATAAGTAAACGTATTGCAGAATTTAAATGGGGAGCTGGTCTAAAGCAATTAGCAGAGACTCTACTGGGAAGCCTTTGGGGTCCCATAGAGCCGTCCTAGAGTCAGAAGAGTCCACGGGATCGCTCTGGTGTCTAGGAGTCCTCAAATATCCACATGCCAGCTAATTCCCATCCACAGATCGAATCATCTCACATCTGCATGAGTTTGTTTCACAGGTAGGGTGCTGATACTTCCAATTGTCTCCCATTGTCCTGGCATAATTAACAATAACGTCTCCTTTCACTCTCCAAAGTGCCCCAATTTGGATGACAAGTGCTATGATCACCTTATTATTAGTTCAATTAAGTCTTGAGCTGAAAATTAGACCAGCTATTTGATGTCATTTTATGTCATCAGATTCACCCTGTGAAAACCCAATCCATTATTTAATCATTATCTCTAATATATACACATATGTTACTTCACTCACCTGCCTAAAACATCCAATGCTAACATATCACTTACAAGATAATGTCCAAGAAGGTCCTGGACAGTTTGGCCTGTTTGGCTTTCTAATCTTATTTCCCACTCTCATTCCTAAAACAGACTGCGCTATCATGCTTCTAGGCTTTTCCACATGGCATTCTCACTGCCTATATTCACTCCAACATTTTGTTCAATAGCTCTGACCATTGTAGTGGAATCTGCAAATATCTTCCCTTTCACTCCTTACCTGCTTATTGAAGGTCTCGTTCAAACATTATCTTCTCTGTAAAGAACGGCTGACTTTCTCAGACACTAGTTGTTCCTGTGTGTGTGTGTGTGTGTGTGTGTGTATGCATGCACGCATGCTGCACTTCACAATTCCTTCTATTATGGTTCTTCTAATACTGTGATTTTCTGTACTATTCGTATTACTACAATGTCATCATTATTTTCACATTGTTAAAGCCTTCACTGCCTGCTACTTCATTACATATGTGCTGGTTTTTACCTCTGTTTCATTTTATACACAAATTTATTGATCATGACCACCATGAGTGACTGTTAAGATCAGAATTGGCCACATTTTGGGCAATCGATAGGAATTTGCTAAGTCCCTGACATATGGTAGGCATATGGTTTTTGCTATGCAATGATGGAGTTCAGGACATGCTACCCCAAAATATGGTATCTTGGTATTTGAGAAAACAACAGAGGCAGGAATGTCACTCTAATCTTCCCCTCACACTTCTCCCCTGAAGCAGGTCATGAGACCTTCATTTGAGGGGTGCTCTGTTTCTACCTGAAGAAAAAGAACGTTCTTATCTTTGAAGACACAGAAACACAGAGAATTTGAACAAACAGACCATTCTCAGTTTACTACAGTTTATAACCATTACATCTTGCCTTGTTTGTCCAGTCAGACTTCTGCACAACTATCTACATCTTCATCAAACCTGATATAAAACATATATAGGTTTACTGGTTTTGCTGGGTCTTCATTTTCTTACAAAGTTTCTTATGACGTGTAAAACTTGTATTAAATCATATGCTTTTACCTTATTAATCTGACTTTTGCCATAGGGGCCTCAGCCATAAACCTAGTGATGGGTGGGAAAAGATATCTCTTTTCCCTTACTGTAACAGCCACAGTAGGTGGCTGTGTGGTATATTGAAAAGCCAGAATGTTTTATCTTATTTCCCATTTTGCTTCTTTGTCTTTCTGTGAGGCCAGACAAGTCACTGAACTGTATTAGATTCCAGCTTTCTTATCTCTCAAGCAAGGTGTTAGAACTAGATAATTTTTGAGGTTTTTTCCTCTCAATTATAAGTCATCCTTGGTCAAGGTGACATGCCATAGTCTTCAGGCTAGTTGTCAATGAATCCGCATTGACTTGGCCTTATTATGGCTGTATTTTTTTTCTCAATATTAAAAAAATAGCATTTTAAGTTACAAAATAGTATATGTTGAACATTGTGAATAATATTCATGTGAATAAAGTAAAAAGTGAACTCCCTCTGCCATACACAGCTCTTCCTGCACTGAAATTACTGGCGATATTTCACTAGGTAGCTGTATAGATCTTTTAAAATACACACTCACAAACATACACACACAACATACACTCAAATACATTCATAAAAAAAGGTTTTTTCACTGAAATTGGATACAATTTCTATGTTTCATTCTGCTACCTCTTTCACTCAGCAATAGATCATCAGTGTTCTTCCACGTTTCATGGCAATATCATGTAAATACCTCAACCTTTTCTATGAATTCATGAAGTTTCCTATTTGGAGTGAACTATCATTTATTTGTTTCTCTATATTTTAGCATCCATGTTGCCAAATGAGTTTTCTACTGCTGTCATAACAAATTACGACAGATTTAGTGGTTTAAGACAACACAAATGTATTATCTTATAGTTCCGTAGGCCAGAAATCGAGGTGTTGCCAGGGCTACACTTGTTCCCAGAGGATCTAGAAGAGAATCTGTTTTCTTGCCTTTTTTTCCCTCACTTCTAAAAACTCCCTACTTTCTTGGCTTGTGTCCTCCTCTGTCTTCAAAGCCAGCAATTTAGTTTCTTTCTGGCTCTGCTTCTGTGGTTACATCTCTCCCTCACTCCGACCATGAAAGATTCTCCACTCTTCAAGACTCAAGTGATTAGATTGGGTCCAACTGCTCATCCAAGATCTCTCCTCATCTCAAGGTCTGTCGTCTTCATTGCATCTGTAAAGTCCCTCTTGTCATCTAAGGTATCATATTCACAGGCTCCAGGGATTTGTATGTGAATATCCTTGGAGAGCCATTTTTCTGCCTACCATGCTTTCAATATTTCACTTTTACAAATAATAAGACAATGAGCATCCTTCTATGTATATTCCTGCATGCTTGGAGGGGTATGTCTGTAGAAGAGATTCCTAGGAGTGGATTACTAGGTCAAAGAATATGAGAAATCTCTCTCTTAAAAAAAAACCAAAAAAACCTGCCTTAATTGTCAACAGTGTTCCTAAACTTATAGAAATGTATTGAACATGGTGGGGGGAAAACAATCCTTTGTGGTGAATCTAGAATGTTTTAAAGTCCTAGCTCGCTACAGCTTGTACAGGAACGAAAGATAAGAATAAAACACATGTTCTCACTCATATAGTAGACCTTGATCATCCACCGTATTACCATAAGAAAATGACTGACAGTGGTGGGAAACTATGGGGGGGAGGGGGAGGAAGATGGGATTAATGGTAGAAAATATCTGTCTGGGGATGGGGAGACACCTCTTATCAACAAGGGTGCCTGAATGAAGCATATTTGTATACCTAACCCTT
>CAUYQG010163305.1:0-12242 GCA_963574415.1 Tarsius wallacei
CAAGGAAGGTAGCGACCTGCCACAGTTCCTTTTGGATGTCACCTTGGGTAGTAGCAAGGATGTTGCCAACAACATGAATTGAATGAATTCATGGTTAGAATGAGAGGTGTTGAATTTGTGAGACCTCCAACTCAAAAAATAAATAAATAAATAAAAGGAAAATAAAAAAATTGTAATACAAAGTTTAACTAATACTTTTAAATTGATTACTTTACATTATCTAAGTGAACAATGTGCATCTCCGAATCATTTTGGCACTGTGGCAAACATGTGGATTTTGAGAAGAAATGATTTTGGCATTTTATTCTGGATTCTTGCTCTGCTGTATGATTTGGGTGAGTAAATAAGCCTGAGTCTTATTTCTTCATTTGTGCAAAGAGAAGTTAAGTACCTCTCTCAAGGTTGTTGTGAATTATGGGAATTAAAATGTATACAGTTGTGGTTAGTAGTATGTACATAGCATTTCTGACTCAATAACAACTGCTATTTTTTCTGTATTCATGATTTTATACTTTGTAAAATTTATAGCTGGTGTTTCTTGTCTGTCATTTCACATTTTTAATAATTAAAGCTTAAAAGACCACAAACTTACAGTATGATTTGGCAACAGTACTTTTCCGTTAAATTTTTTGGCATACCTGTGAAAAATAATCAATAGAATAAAAATGGCCTACCTAATATTTAGATATAATCATATTAATATTTTCATATGGATCTTTTTGTATGTGTGTCTATGTGTGTGTGTGTATATATATATATATATGTATATATATATATATATATATACAATATATATGTTGTATTATGATAGAAAAAAACTATGCTCTCTACAACTTTCAGTTACATGGTTTTCTAGTTTTTGTTTTTACTAAATATAGAATTTTAAAAATTTGTTTTTGGTAGAAATGGGGTCTTGCTATATTACCCAGGCTTTTCTTCATTCTCTGGCCTCAAGCAATCCTGCTGCCTTGGTCTCCTAAAGCACTGGGATTTCAGGAGTGAGCCACTGCACCACAAAAACAGAATATTTATAATAGCTGCACAGTATTTCATTGGATTTATATACTAATATTCATTCAATTAATCCTCTGTTACTAGATCTACATAATACTTTATGCATATGTTTATTTATATATGTGTATATACTTAGTGCTGGGATTACAGACTTGAGTCACTGCACCAAGGCCTGTGTATCTCTTATAAGGACATTTGTCAGTGGACATAGGACCCCCACAGATAATTCAGGATGATGTAATCTTGAAATTTTCAACTACATCTCCAAAGACCCTTTTTCCAAACAAGGTCACATTCAGAGGTTTGTAGGAGTTTGAATGTGGACATATGTTCTGGGAGGCCACTATTAAGCCCACATTATATCTATACAAACAGGTATGTGGACACATGTGATTTTATAGAAAAAAAATGCCCAGATCTTTACCTTCTCTTGGATTCCCAATTGATCTCTCTGAGAAGTCCACTGCAACTGAGGGTTTGTTCCATGCTGGTTCACTTTCCCCACCTTTTGTCTGTCATTCATGCTATTTCTGTCAGGGGTGTAAAGACTGGTGCACCTGATAAAGGTGAAGCTAGAAATATTGGCTTTATCATTATTAATAAAACAAAAAACAACAGATGCTGGCAAGGATGCAGAGAAAAGGAAACAGCTCTACACCACTGGTGGGAATGGAAACTAGTTCAACCTCTATGGAAAACAATGTGGTGATTTCTAAAACAACTAGCAACTGACCTTCCATATGATCCAGAAATCCCCCTTCTGGGAATATGCCCAGGCAAACTTAATTCACTCTACAAAAAAGACACCCCCACACACATGTTATGGCAGCACTATTTACAATCTCATAAACGTGAAACCAACCGTGCTACCAATTGAAACTGGACTGGATAAAAAAGTACATATGGACAATGAAATATTGTGCAGCTATAAATAACAAAATTAAAGTTTTCACAGCAACTTGGATGGATTTAGAATCTATAATACAGAGTAATTTATCAAAGAACTGTGTACCATATGTTCTCACTCATGAGCAGACCCTGATCATTTACCATAATAGTATAAGAAAAAAATTGGCAGTAGCAGAAAAGTGACTGGGGAAGGTGGTACATAACATTAATAAGGGTACCTGATCTGAAACCATGCAAAGTGGGGTCCAAATGTAGGCCCAAACTTTACCTGGACAATGACAACTTGTATACTGCTTCACCAATGTGACTGGATGGAAAAGATCCTGTAAGAGTAATGACACAGTATAGCACAATTCAAAAAACACTTTTAAAACTAGAAGGTGAGGGAGTCAGGGGCCACTTTTTCTCACAAGTACAATGTCCTGAGTTTTTTACCTACCAGAAATGTTTTAGTACAAAATGATGTAGTTAAGTAAACCTCAAAGGACAAAGTACAGACAGTACAAAACTCCCTGTTTTATCTTAGAAAGCTTTGTGATAAAGAGTGACTGTTTACATGATATAGTGCAGCTTCTTGCAAGACAATGTAGAACACTTTAACTATTCCATCACAACAGACTCTGCACTTTTAGAACTTTCCTCAGCATACATGACTATCTGGCTTTGCCATTATAAGCATTCTTGGCTGGTTGTGACTTTGCATATACACCAAGCATGTTTTTAGCAGAGTTCAAGTGGGGCAGTGGTCTTCAACATCTCCCCCTGTTTTATTTAGAGAGAGAGAGAGTCACCTCTTCAAGGTAAGGGAGGGAGGCAAAGCTAAGGAAACATGGCAGTCATAGCTCAAAGAGTCACATGGAGACAGCAGAGTTTAACTGGAGTGCAGTGGCACACTCAAGGCCTCTACAACCTTGACTCAGGCAATCCTTCCACAACAGCCTTCCAAGTAACTGGACTGACATGCATGACCTCACCCAGTTAAGTTTTTTTTGTTTTTTTGTGTGTGTTTTTGGGGGGGGGGTGTTTTTTTTGTAGAGACGAGTTCTTTCCAAGTAGCCCAGGTTGGTGTTGAACCCCTGGGCTCAGATAATCCTCTCATTTTAGCCACCCAAAGTTCTGGGATTATGGGCATGAAGTACCATGCCCAGTCACAATTACAGAATTTTAAAGTATGACTTTGCTTCTTGCACAGAATATTGAAAAAAGTAGAAATACAGTTAACCCTGAACACTACAGTTTGAACTGAGTAGGTCCACATATATCCAAATGTGACTAAAACACACAGTTTTTGCAGAATTCAAAGCTCACATATTTGGAGGGTCAACTTTTCATATTAGCAGTTCTGCAGGGCTGGCTGCAGGACTTGAGGATGCTTCTTTTTGTATAAGCAGGGGATCCTAGGGCCTATCTTTGAGAATACCGAGGGACAACTCCACAGATGCATTGTGCATGATGAAAATGAGCACAAAAACTTGTACATTCCTTCCACTTTGTTAAATACACATATTCAATAGGACTGTGTTTTTACAGGAATCACTCTCAATGAAGGATGTGCCTGTGGAGTACAGCTGGGAGGAGTGGCAGCTTCTGGACCCAGTTCAGATGGACTTGTACTGGGACAGATGTGATGTGACATAACATCTTGTGATGTTACAGGACTACAGCAACCTGAGGTCACTAGGTAAGGACAACTGCCCTCTGTCACCTGAAAGGTGCTTAGTGTCCTTTTCTTTCTCAGCTTCCAAAAGCTTTGGTATGTCACAAGTGGTAGATTCTCAGCCCCTTTCTAGATGTCAGAGGAGGAGGTATAATCTACTGTCATCTTAGAAAAAAGGCTTTAGATTGTGTGTGGTGACTGGGCCTGCTGTAATCCCAGCACTCTGGCGGGTTAAAGTGGGAAGATCTCCTGAGACCAGGGGCTCAAAACCAATATTGGTAACATACCAAGACCCCTCCCCTTATATAAAAACTCTAAAATTACATAAAAGAATAAAATATAAAAGAAAAAGTCTTTAATTTGCAAACCTGCAAATTATGTAGTCCCTGAAATGTACCTTTCTCATATGATGAGAGACAAGTGCAATTGAGTGATCTTGAATCTCCTGTCATTTCCCGTGTTCTGGGTATCAAGCCAGCAAACCTGATACCCTCTCAAAGTTGGAACACAGAGAACCACTGTGGACATTGGACATAGTCCTACCCACCAAAGTAAGTGAGAGAGAACCAGCAAGAGAGGAAAGCAGGGAAGATCACATTTAGGTTGTTTAGAGAAGGCATTGCAGTACTTTGGGAGGCCAAGGCAGGAGAATTACTTGAGCCCAGGAGTTCCTACCAGCCTGGGCAACATAGCGAGACCTCATCTCTACAAAAATACTAAAATTAGCCAGTTGTGGTGACTTGTGCCTGTAGTTCCAACTACTGGAGAGACTGAAGTAGGAGGAGCCCTTAATCCCAGGCAGTCAAAGCTATGGTGAGCCACTGCACTCCCACCAAGAACACAGAGTGAGTCCAAGTCTCAAAAAATAAAAAATACAAAGTGGCTACACCTGTATAAATTCATTGTGAATTATCTAATCCTTCTTTACACTGAAGGCTGTTACCTTTTGGTGTTTGTTTATATTACTGTGTTCTTCACCATGTCTAAGAGGTAAGGAAATAGTGATTAGTGGTACAGAGTTTTTCATTTTGTGAAGGGGAAAGAGTTCCAGAGATGGATGGAGGAGATGGTTGTACCACAGTGTAAATATACTGAATAGAAGATATCTGTACACCTGAAAATGATTGGTTGGCAAATTTTATCTTATATATACTTAGCTGCAATTTTTAAAAAGTTGTTAAGAAGCTTTTAAAAGAGAGTTAGAAAACATTTTTTCTTGGAATTTTCTATCATGTAGATATCATGGGGTTTCCAACAAAGAGCTAGCTAACCCAGGGGATTTTTGAAACAGTTTTATTCCACATGATGCAATCTTGAATCTCCTGTCATTTCCCATGTTCTGGGTATCAAGCCAGCAATACAATAAATCTCACTCTCTTAGAAATTGAGATAGCTGATGATCTCCTGTGACAGAACTTGCGAAACCAAAAAATGCTGAAAGGGCTGAAAAAGAGCTATAGGCATGGAAAAACTTTGAAATCATATTTAAGTTTAACCAGCCAGAGCAGAAGATGCAACATAAAGGAGGCTGCTTACCTTAATGGAGATGGGAGAACCTTTCTCCATGACAATCATGAACAAACTAGTACTGAAGTGGAATCCTGTGACAGTAAAAAGCTCATCAGCTCTAAGTCGCAGTTTTGTACACATCAGCAAGCACACAATATAGACACAGCCCATGAATGCACTGAATGTGGAAAAGCTTTCCCCAAGAAGTCTCAGCTCACTGAGCATGAGAGAATTCATATGGGAAAGAATTTCATGGATGTAGTATATGTGGAAAATCCTTACACAAAAAGCACAGGCTCACGGAACTTCAGAGAACTCACAAAGAGGAGAAACCCCATGAGTGTAGTGAATGTGGGAAACGTTTCTCCAGAAAATGACTGCTCATTTTATGTCAGCGAGTTCATACTACACAGAAATCTTACACAAACAGGGAGTGTGGAAAAGGCTTTATCCAAAAGGGTAATCTCCTAATACATCAATGAACTCTAACCAGAGAGAAAGCCTATACATGAAGTGAATGTGAAAAAGGCTTTATCCAGAAGGGCAATGTACTTATACATCAATGAACTCACACAAGGGAGAAACCCTGTGACTGCACTCACTGTAGCAAGGCCTTCAGCTAGAAGGCCCACATCATAGCACAACAGAGGTACCACACAGGACAGACTCCCTTTGATGTTCTGAATGTGGACATACCTGTTTGCAGAAGTCCGGGCTCTTGGGACACCAGAGAATTTACTCAGGAGAGGAACTCTATAAATGCAGTTACTATGGGAAAGCCTTCATTACAAAGTCAGGTCTCATCCTACATCATAGAACTCATACAGGAGAGAGGGCCTATGACTGTGTCAAGTGTGAGAAAGAATGCTCCTATATGTCCTGCCTTAGACATAAGAAAATACACACAAGGGAGAAACATGGAATTTCAGTGAAGGTGGACAGTCCTTCCACCGTGAGTCCCATGTAGTAGGCACAAGTGCCCTCATGAAGGAGTAAAGTCCTGTTAATATGGTGACTGTGCAGACACCTTGTATGATCCCTCAGACATCATCAAACATCTGTGAACCCCTTGAAGTTTGGAAAAGAGTCTTTGTGGGACAGCCAGTTGCCAGATGCATACACACAGGAGATAACAGAAGATTTGCACATGACAGAAATCTCATAAGTGGTCATGCCTTCAGTAGTCCATTACATCTTTCATGTACAAACACATAGGTAAAAATTACACATTTAATGTGAAAAGACTTGAGCAGAAGTGTCTAGGTGATTTGGTAACATAACAACTCTGAAATCCTTTGCAGAAATTAGGAAAGGCTTTTTCAGAAGAGGGGCTTGTTATCAGTGACCACCATGGGTTCATAGCGAGCTCATAGTGACTAAAAATATAATGGCTGTGGGAATTTCCTTGTCCTCAAGAGGTGTCAGTACATATTGGATATGAACTGACATCAGTGAATGTGGCAGGGATTCCAGTGATATATTCTTCCTCATGCATTATCAGGTGATAAAAGAGTGAACACACTAACTGCAAAATGACGTTAACAAAATAGGAAAGTATTTTTGCATCAAAGAACTCTTGTGAAAATATTTAAGAGCTTTCTGTTCCATTTCTAACTTTATACATCAGATATTATAGCAGGTATATATTTTTGGCCATGATACCTTGAACCACATTCCTATTTTTTACATTAGTGATTCCATAATTAAAGAACATAGTTTCTGTTCCACATCACTGATTATGGTTATCACATTATGTTCACTTCTCCCATTTGTGGATTCTTTTGCTTTTTTCATCTAATTATCCTCAATGCCTACCTAAGATTATATGATGATTTTCCATTACATTTCTTTGACTCTGAATGTAGTTAAATATTATTTCAAAAATATATATATATATATATTATTTCAGAAAACTGAAGTCCTTTAAAGAAGGGATAGGGGAGAGGACCAGGCTGCTAGGATTCCTCTAGTGGTGACAGAGACATCTAATCCTTGCATTCACGTGTGCAATGTGTTCAGACATGTCATGTTTGTACAGGACATGACCTCTCTTCTTGACTGGAAAATGGAGACTGAGAAGTTTGGTTCAATGAAAGGACTGGCACAGACTGCGTCCCTACATGAACTCAGCCCACCCCCTGTCTGATAGGTAGCAAACACTTGAAGCCCCGGGAGAGTTGTGGGAAGGACAATAATCTGTCAATCTGCTTTTTCCACAAGGAAATGGCATCAGAGACCTGGAAGCATAATGCTTTCCTAAGGTTCTCCCCATTGTCACCTATGTGAGTAATCAGATGAAGACTGGATATCCCATTCTGGACCTTCTGTCACCTGGTAGAGTGACTCTCTCATCCAACTAGTGATAAAATACACCAGCATTTTTAATGCCACAGTGTATGAGGGGGAAAACCTCCTCTTAAAGAAAATCCCAGAATTGTCTTTTGCATGGCAGGTCCCTTGTAGGACACACTTCCCTGCTAGTTAAGTGTTCTAGGAACCCATTAGTTTTTATCTGGAAGTCTTGAGTAGCTTGTGTCATGATTAGTGGAAAAATGTTCAGATTGTGGCAGGTGACTGATTCTTCCACCATAACACACCTATCCACATGATTCTGAGTGTTCAACAATTTTTGACTAAAAATGACATGACCCCTGTGCTCTGCACTTCCTATTCATACACTCTTGCCTGAGCAAAATTTGTTTCACCAGAAAAAGTTCCTCAGAGGGAAACATTTTGCCAATGTGGAAGAGGGGAAACCAAAAAATAAGCACTATAAGGCATCAAAATCGATGAATTCAAAAGCTGTTTTGAGCAGTGAAAAAATGTCTTGATAGGTGTATGATATCCAATGGAGAGTATTTGAAGATGTACTTTTAAATAGGTAAGAAATACACATTTTTAATAAATCCCAGGTTTGGAGGAGTACCCCCTCATATACCAACAGAACCCAAATCCTGGTTTAGCAAGTGAGGATTTGGCACCCACTCTCTAGTTATTTTAACTTAACTGATACTGAAGCAAAAATGTCATTACAACTAACAAAACCTTGATCGGATGCTACTATAATGTACCACATTTGATTACATGAGACGTGTCTCAGTGGCAATGATGGAAATGAGGACTGAAATGTTGCTAGCCACCTGGAGGTTTCAGGAACTATAAGGTATTGGAGAAACTATTTGTGTGATAGGATGAGTCTTGGCTAGAAATTGTTGGTGTCTACATACCTATGAAGGAATCATTGAGCAATAAAACAGAAAAAAGGTGCTCTGTGCACCTGAGGGCTACCTCTCTGTGGGTAGTGTGGGGATTTCCCAAGTACCAGTTGGACCGTGCCATACCTGGACAGTTGGTGGAAGGTAAGATCCTGCATGTTAGGGTTGGCCCTGGATATCGTTCTGGGAATGAGGCACACATTGCCCAGAAGCATAAAGGTGTATGCCACCAGATTTACTAGGGACCTGCCATGAGGTTTAAGTGATTCTGGGTTTATGTTCTTTCTGATATCTTTGGTAGCATACATAAGAATCAGTGTTTATGAAAATGTTAAGATACCTGCCCCAAGCCATGCCAGGTATCACCTCTATACTGCCTTCGCAGTCCAACAGACACCCCTCAACTCCATTAGGAATGTTGATTTAGACTTTTCCTTTATCCCAACTGGTAGGAGTGAGTGTGACAGCCACCACCTCTTGCTATAGCTGTATAAATCCCTCAGGTATTATTAAAACAAAAGTGGAGAAAAAGTAGAAACAGGCTTAGAAATCTCTGCTAAATATCTAGTTTTATTGCTCATTGACTCTGCCTTCCAGAACTACATGATAACAGGATCCAGCAGAGGCCTTTGCCACTATATAACAGGGATTGCCTTTCCTTCAGTTTCTAATAAACAGTTACTCAATTTCAGCTGTGACTGCTCCAGAATGGCTATTATTGACCATATTTATACCAACATTCTGTTCAGAATTATCTATGATTTTTCTACAAAATGGTCAAAGATTTCTCCCTAGCTCTCCCATTTTCTTCCAAGTTCTCAGAAGTATTGTTTTTAATATCTATATTTCTACCATTGAAATTTGACATTTTTGTTAATTTACATGTATTTCCAACTTCATAACTGATATAAAAATAAGCTTGAAGTAGATAAAAGACATTAAATGTAAAAGAAAGCGTCAAAACTTTTGAGAAGAAAACACTTGAGAAAAACCTTTGTTACACAGCACTAGGTGAAGAGTTATTTGATATGACACCAAAAACACCCCACGCTTTGTCATTAAAGCCTTCTAAGATCAAAACAGGGAGTTTTCTTTGCACTGTCTATACTTTGTCCTTGAAGGCTTACTTAACTACATCATTTTGTAGTAATAAATGTCTGATGGGATAGAAATTCGGGACCTTTGCTCTGTGAGACAAAATGCCTTCTGGTCCCCCAATTTCTAACTAAAAGTGTCTTGTAAATTGTATTATATCACGCCATTCCTTTTTCAGGATCCTTTACCACCCCATCATGAAGTATGCAGCACTTCTAATTTTATGTTATGCACAAGAGCAAAAGTTTAAAAACGAATGTTTATTTTGCCACTTCATTCTACTCATGTTATTATACATAGGTTATAAATTGATTGCTTTTTGTTTTCTAATTGAGCATTTTTGTTATCTGCTATAATTTTTCCAAGTGGGAACATATGGGTTGTGGAGTAAGAGAAACGTGTTTCTGCGTTTGTTAGGTAAGTTAATCTCAGAGAAAGTTTTATCATTTTTGAAATAATCTGTTATATTTCTATTTTATAGAATCATTGTGATGATTAATTGAGAAGTTTTTTATGTCAGAGTCTCATTCTGTCACCCAAGCTGGAGTGCAGTAGCACAATCACAGCTCATCACAGCCTCGACTGCCTATACTCAAGTGATCATTCTGCCTCAGCCTCCACCTGAGATTACAGGTGAGTGTTACTATGCTTAATATTTGTATTGTTCTGTAGAAATGAGGTCCTGCTATGGTGGCTAAGGTGATCTCAAATTCCTGGGCTCAAGCAGTCCTTCTGCCTTGCCCTTCTAAGGTGATGTGATTACAGGTGTGAGTCACAGCACTTGGTCGAAATTTTTATGTTTTTCCAAAAGATATTTAGGATGTTGTGTGTGTGTGTGTCTTTGTTTAATAAGTTTAAGGAAACAGTCATTTCATTCTTAGGCTATCATGAATTTATAATGAGAAATACTGCATTTTATGAAATTTTTTTCTTATTTGTTTATTAATAGATGATCATGTGACTTTTCTCCTCAGACCTATTCATTTTTTAATGGGATAATGTTGGCTTCCAACTAGATATCCATGTTTTCTTTGTTGTGAAAATTCCTATTTTATTTAATTAGCTGTTCATCTGGGAATTTGACTTTAGCCTCACTTCAGTAGGAAATTCAGGTTAGTCTTACCAATCAGGGTAGTTCCACTGTCACTTTTACTTTCCTTGCCATGTTCCTTCCAGTCATGAGCATTTGGCAGAACTCAGATCTATTAGGTGTGAGAGAAAGTCTTCTATGAGCTTTTGGGAAATGTTTGGGTCCTGGATTTTTCTTTTTTCTTTCTTTTTTAAGTAGAATTTTTACTCTGTCAGCTGGAGTGCAGTGGCATGTTCATGGCCACTGCAGCCTCTACCCAATGGCCTTAGGTAATCTTTCTGGGTCAGCCTTCCAAGTAGATGGAACCACAACACCTGGTTAATTTTCTCATTTATTGTAGACACAGCTCACCATGTTGCCCAGGCATGTCTCAACCCGTGGGCTCAGGCAGTCCTCTCACTTCTGCCTCTAAAAATGCTGAAATGAGAGGCCTGAGCCACTACACCTGACTCTTGGTTTTTCAACCTTAGGGATTTCAGCTTCAGCCAATTTGTGCATGACTGTCTTTTCTCCCACTTGACCAACTCCATGGAGTTCTGCAGTTTTGTATGTACCACTACTGTACTTGGACTGACACTGCAAGTAGACTAGATTGAAGTGCCAGGATTGGGACAAAGCTGACTCAAGATTGGATAGTGGGGAGGGATGTGCGTTCCTAGTGTGTTTACTGGTGAGTCAGAAAATGAGTTGGAGTTGAGCTCTCCCTGTGTTGAGGACACAGGGAGCTAGAGTCCTTGAGAATGACTTGCTGGAATTAAAAACAACATTCAAAATGCTCTCATGAAGTTGGTGTCCCCAGAGGAAGTTTCTAGTGTGGCAACAGAGCTGGTTTTCCAGAGACTGAACTCTAGTTTTGGATTGGCAGGGGATGGGGCTGTCTTTGCATTCCTGCTCTTGTGGAAGGAGCTAGCTGGTCATGCCCAATGAACACTCCATGAGGCGATGATGGGCTCTGATTTTTCAGCTGAGACTGTATGGTAAACCCAGGTCAGGCATGGGGAAGGAAATTCTAAAGGTGAGAGGAAAAGAGAACAGGGTTGTATTGTAAGGCTGTTGTGAGAGAGAATTGTCACAATAGAGAGATCCAGAAGTGGATCTGAATTCCCACCTAATTAGGAAGGATGTTAATGTGTGCAGCCCTCTTCAGCTAACCAAGCCCTAGATCGATCATATTTAAAATGGTAATTATAATGAATACCTTATAGAATAGTATTGAGGATTAAATAAGACAGTGCTAATAATTTGATTAGGCTCTTGAACATTGAACTGGGGTAATTGCCCCAGTGCATTAAAGAAAAAATTTAGGAGCATGTCGGTACAGATGGTTTTCCGTTGGTTTCCAGAGATACTGCTATTTTATTTTATTTTATTAGATTTTGCGTCCAGTCGAATCTCTTTGGCCTCAAGTTATCCTTCTGCCTTAGTCTTCTGAGTAGTTGGGATTACAAACACGAGCCACCACTACCCGCTCTACCACTTCTATGTATTATCTTTCTGGTACATCCTGCATGACTGGGTGGTAAAGGATCCTGAAAGAGGAAAAATGCGATATAACAAAATTTACAAGACACTTCTTAGAAATAGAAAATGGAGGAACCAGGGGGTACTTTGCCTCACAGGACAAAGGTCCCAAATTTCTTACTCATCAGACTCTTACTAGTACAAAATGATGTAGTTAAGTATGCCTTCGATGACTGAGTAAAGGCAGTGCAAACAAAACTCCCTGTAATGATCTTAAAAACATTTTATGATA